>CM066327.1:78707294-78914794 GCA_033807775.1 Saussurea involucrata | reverse complement strand
CGTGTATATGTGTTATATTCAGTCTGAATATAACACATATATACGATTTCACGTAAAAAACGGTTAAATCGAAAGAAAAAAAAATCATGATGGATGTCATATCGAAGAGCACGAAATTCTCGTTTTTTTGATGTAATTTGTTTGATTAAAATGTTATTAATTTTTGAGATAATTTATTTTAAAATTTAAGGGGGTAAAAGTTTTTTAATTAAAAAAGAAAATAAAAATTCAACAAAAATATGCGCTGATTCTAATTTGACGAAAATACCCCTAAAGCTGAATTTTAGGAATGACTTAAATATGGTTGCGATCAATGGACGAGATTTGTCCTCATGTTTACAATTGAATTTGAGTTTTCATTTGAACTTTCCTCTATATATATATATATATATATATATATAGGCTGGGTATCAAATATAAACCAACTAGTTTGTACAAACCCGTACAAACTCAATCTACCTTCATGAATTTGCAATTTTTTTAATTTGGCTTCATGAATCTATATTTTGGCTTCATGAATATAAAATTTGGCTTCATGAATCTATATTTTCCGGTGGAGCCCTAAAATACCCTTATAAATAAATAAAAAAGAAGTTATGGAGCCAAATTATATATTCATGAAGCCAAATTTTATATTCATGAAACCAAAATATAGATTCATGAAGCCAAATTAAAAAAATTGCAAATTCATGAAGGTAGATTGAGTTTGTACGGGTTTGTACAAACTAGTTGGTTTGTACCCGATACCACCCCTATATATATATATATATATATATATGTATTAGGATTCGCAACTTCACATATGAATCTAGGTTATAAGTTGTAAAATAACTCACGTACAAGTTATGATTAAGATTCACATGTGAATCTTGGTTATAACTTGTAAAATGATTCACGTACAATATATCATTAAGATTCACATGTGAATCCATGTTATGATTCACAAGTTTATGTATAAACTAAATATACACATGATTATCACCACCTTCGTTGGAATCTTGTACATTTGGTTCCATTTAAAATAATCAATGAGTAACATCGATATTCATAACCCATGAAGCAAGCGCTCACAACATGACACATATTAATGAATATCGAAAAGGTATTGGTCATGAATCATGACACATACATCATGAATAATACATTTTAATGAATATCGAAAAGGTATTGATCATGAATCATGAATTGCACATTCATGATAAATAACATGTTTATAATCATTACCAGTATGCGACATATCACATTGTAAATGGCCCCGGTGTGAAAATAAGTTCCTAAAGAAACTTGCCCCATATATATATATATATATATATACATATATTGTGTAGTCAAAAAGAACATAAATATTACATATGTGGGGACAAAAGGGATACACATGTTTTCTCTACAAACATGTCTCTACCACTTGTGTTAGTTGTGTAGGGGACCTTCTGAAGGGAGGTGGTTTGAGGTTTCTACATTAAAATAAAATAACTTACTTTCAGACTTAACAATAATTTATACCTTGTTTTGATATTATACATATATTGTTTTTAGTTTAAAAAGAAAAACTTTAAATGTATTTTATCTATCAATATCTTAACTGATGATTACGTACATCACAAAGTTCTATTTTCTTATCGTAGGATTATGTTATCAAAATTTAAACAAAAAAAGATACGTACATCTGTCTGTTGTGAGATGCGATGCGATTAAACCAAACCACATCACATCACATCACGCCTATAAATGATTGAGTTTAGAATTCAATTTTTTGTTTGAATTTATTATTTGGTTTTAAAAAATACGTAAAATAGCAACCTACTTTCATAAATTTCTTTATTATGGCAGTGTACTTTCAGTTTTTCTTATTACAGCAATGTACTTTCAAATTATCTTTTATTAGAGCATTGTATTTTGAAAATTTTACCCATTATAGCAATGAGTAACTTGTTACCTTTTAAACCGGTTTCTTTGAGCTGACTGTAAATACGAAATGTAATTGCAGATGAAAAGTGGCTTCCAAAAACTGTGTTTATTCAATAGGAAACGATGCTATTAAATAGCTTACAAAGCAAACAGAAAAGTCCTAAAAAAGAGCAACAAACTAGCTACAACTCAGCAAGAGCTTATTCAAAACATAAAACAAAATCAACTAAAAATCAGGGCTTCTCCTTGAGAATAGGTTCTGCACTTTGACTCCTTCATACTCTCCCTTAAGCTAAGCATGACTCTATGCCTAGCTTACTAATTTCGCAAACCCCCAACATGTTACGCAGCTTAACAAACACATCAGTCTTGAGAGCTTTGGTCATTATATCTGCAGCCTGTTCTGAACTTCCACAAGGCAGTAAAGCAATTGTACCTTCCTGGCTTAACTCTCTGAGAAAATGGTAGCGCACCCTGATGTGTTTGCTTCTTCCATGGAGTACCGGATTTTTCGACAGTTTGATAGTTGATGTATTGTCACACAAAATCCTTGTGCAATCTCGTTCTTCTCCATGTCCGAGTTGTATCAGCACTTGTCTTAACCAAACAGCTTGACACGCACTGACTGCAGCTGCTACAAATTCAGCCTCTGTTGTTGACAGAGTAACAATTGGTTGCTTCTTTGAGCTCCAACAGATGGCTGCTGAGCTTAACATAAATACATAACCACTTGTACTTCTACTGTCCTCCATATCACCTGCATAATCACTATCAGTAAATCCAAGTAGTCTTGTGCTTGCACTGCATTTGTAAAAGAGACCGTATTCCACCGTTCCCTTCAGATATCTCAATACCCGTTTTGCAGCTTGCATGTGCATTTCTGTGGGACAAGACATGTATCTACTCAGCAGACTTGTGGCATACATTAAGTCTGGCCTTGTAGATGTTAGATAGAATAGGCTCCCCACTAGCTGCTTGAACAATGTACTATCCACTTTAGTTCCATTCACGTCTTTATTAATTTTTGAACCTGGTACAATTGGTGTTGACACCATCTTACTTTCATGCATTCCAAACTTTTTAAGGATCTCGAGTGCATATCTCCGCTGGCAGATGAAGATACCACACTCTTTCTGAATTACTTCTATGCCAAGAAAGTAATTCATACTTCCCATATCGGTCATATCGAACTCCCGCATCATGGACTTCTTAAAGGCACACAGAAAATCCGAACAATCACCTGTATAAAGTAAATCATCAACATAAATGCTTACTATGATGATTCGACCTTCATCGTTTCGCTTGGTGAAGAGGGTTTGCTCACTTGCACATCTTTTAAAACCATTTGTGAGAAAATACGCTTCAATACGGCTAAACCATGCTCTTGGAGCTTGCTTTAGACCGTACAAAGCTTTGTGCAGCAGGTACACTTTATCCTCTTCTCCTTTCTTCTCGTATCCCCTTGGTTGTTCAACGTAAACCGTCTCGGTAAGCTCTCCATGGAGGAAAGCAGATTTGACGTCAAGTTGAAGCAGTTTCCAATTCTGATGTGCAGCCAAAGCAATAATGGTTCTTACCGTATCGAGTCGAGCCACTGGTGCAAAAACTTCCGAGTAGTCTATGCCTTCTTGTTGGGTGTACCCTTTAGCCACGAGTCGTGCTTTGTACTTGACGACTTCTCCATGCTCATCCTTTTTTGTCTTGTAAATCCTTTTTACCCCTATTTTCTTTGCACCGGTCGGTAATTTACACAACTCCCAGGTCTGATTGTGTTCGATTGCTCGAATTTCTGCGTCCATGGCTTCCCTCCATTTTGGTTCTTTGACCGCTTCTTCGAAAGAACTCGGATCGTCAAGGACTCCTTCCATCATGTAAGCTTCCTCAAAATCATCACCACTAACATAATCTTCTAACCAAGTTGGCTTTCTTCTCATTCTTGGTACATCTTGACTCATTGTTGCAGCTCCCCCTTCAACTACTTCGTTGGTAGGCATTGCATCAGTCTCTACAACTTCTCCTTCTTCTTCCTCACCGGTGGATTGTCCAACAGCTCCTTCTTCCTCACCGGTGGATTGTTCACCAGGTGAATCTTCAGGTGAATCTTCATCAGGTTGTTGCTCTCCCTCACTTTCAAGGCCGCTAAAATCGTCTTCTTCCCAAGTAAGAGTAGTCTCTATTTGTTCTTTGTAATTGGAACTCCAATCCCAGCTTTTATCTTCTTCAAAATACACATCCTTGCTTACTACAATTATGTGTTCTTGAGGATCAAAAAGCCTGTACCCCTTTGACTCTGCACTTACACCTAGAAAAATGCAAGGAAAACTCTTGTCATCGAGCTTACTCCTCTTGGGTTCAGAAACATGAACGTGAGCTAAACAGCCCCAGATTCGAAGGTGATGTACTGATGGTTTGACCCCACTCCAAGCTTCTTGAGGTGTTTTATTTTGAACTGCGAGAGTCGGACATCGATTGAGGATGTAAAACGTCCACACTACAGCCTCAGGCCAGAAAGTTTTAGGCATCTCCTTTGCTGACAACATGCAGCGCACCATATTCATTACCGTTCTGTTTTTTCGTTCGGCCACTCCGTTTTGCTGCGGAGTGTAGGCCGTGGTTAATTGACGTTTGATACCTTCATCTTTACAAAACTGCTGGAAGGTATGTGAAGTGAACTCCCCTCCTCGATCTGTGCGAAGACACTTAATAACATGCTCAGACTCTTTCTCTACCATTCGCTTGAAACTTTTAAAGCAATCAAAAGCTTCCGACTTCTTTGTGAGAAGATAAACCCAACTCCTGCGAGAAAAATCATCAATAAAGGACAGAAAATACCTTTTCCCGCTGTTGGAGACGGGTTCGATCGGTCCACAAATGTCAGAGTGTACTAGTTCCAACACTTTGCTAGCTCGCCATTCACTTCTTTTGGGAATTGCTATTCGAACTTGCTTTCCCTTCAAACAATCAGCACATGTAATGCCGGTGTCTCCTAGTTGGGGAAGCCCTTTCACCATCTCCTTGGTTTGCAGTGTCTTCAAACCTTTGTCTCCCAAGTGTCCAAACCGTTGATGCCATAGATGCATCTGCTCTGTTGAGGTAAGAAAGCATTCTTCATCTAAACCTGTGTGCCTGCCTTTATTGATCAAAACAAACATTCGATTGGCGGTGATGTTAGTTTGAGCAATCAAACCCCATCTAGGATGATAAATTTTACAAGCCCCTTCATTAAATAGAATAGCCAGCCCCTTCTCCTGCAATTGCCCGACGCTAAGCAGGTTGTTTCGAAGTTCTGGGACGTAGTAGACATCTTGAATGTTGTATGCGATTCTATTGAAAGTGACTTTGATGTTGCCTTTTCCTGCTACTTTCATCTGAGAGTTATTTCCACATTTCACCGAGTGGAGTTTTTCTTCAACAAGGCTCGAGAACATGGCTTTATCACCACACATATGGTTAGAGCAACCTGAGTCGAGAAACCAGGCATCACTTCTTGTTGCTGAATCGTCTTGTGCAAACGCCATCAATAATAGCTCCTCCTCCTCATCTAGTTGTACATAGTTGGACTCCTTATTCCACTTTGGGCATTCGTATTGGAAATGACCTAGACCGTGACACTTGTAGCATTCCACCATGGCTCTATTGAGTGATTGTCTTCCTCTACCCCTGCCTCTTCCTTGAAATGATGACCGTCCCCTGCCTCTAGAACTTTCCATCTTCAGAGCATGGTCTCCTTCATTCCTGATGCGTTTAAACTTCTGCTCATGCACCACAAGCGAGCTCTGAAGTTCATCAACCGTCATATTTTCTGTATCTTTTGATTCTTCAATTGAGATGACAACGTAGGTGAACCTCTCGGTTAAGGTTCGGAGCACTTTCTCTACTATTTTAGAGTCCAGCATCATTTCTCCATTGCTACGCATCTTATTTGCTACAGCCATAACTCGAGCAAAATACGCTGTGATGCTCTCCGATTCCTTCATCTCCAACACTTCAAACTCTCTCCTCAGTGAGTTAAGTAAATACTTTTTTACTTGCTCGTTACCTCCGAACTTGCTTTTCAGCGAATCCCACACAATTTTAGACGTGCGTCTGTCCAAAATTTGCTCGAAAATGGTGCGATCAATGGCCCTGAAGAGGTAGTGCTTCACTTTGTGGTCCTTGGTTCTGGCGTTGTCTAGTTGCTCCTGCTGCTGCGCAGTCAGTTCGCTCCCTGGTGTAGGCTCTTGAACACCATCCTCGATCAAGTTCCATATTCCCTTTGCTTGGAGAAAATTCTCCATTAGTTCACTCCAGTGACTGTAGTGCTGACCGTCAAAGAGAGGGATCTTAGCAGAAATCTTGTCACTCATTCTTGCTGTTGTGCTGTATTCTTCCTTCTTGACTAAGCTGCTGCTCAGTTGCTGAAAACAGCCAGTCTCTGGCTCTGATACCACTTTGTAAATACGAAATGTAATTGCAGATGAAAAGTGGCTTCCAAAAACCGTGTTTATTCAATAGGAAACGATGCTATTAAATAGCTTACAAAGCAAACAGAAAAGTCCTAAAAAAGAGCAACAAACTAGCTACAACTCAGCAAGAGCTTATTCAAAACATAAAACAAAATCAACTAAAAATCAGGGCTTCTCCTTGAGAATAGGTTCTGCACTTTGACTCCTTCACTGACATGTCATATTTAAAATGATGTGGAAGACACGTAGGATAAAATATGCTTACGTGTCATTGAAAAACTTATTTCAAAACCATTTTAAAAACAAAAAACCCTCCCTTTCAAAAATCGCTCAAAATGCTATTCCATATATAACAAATAGATTAAATGCGTGTCAGACCCTCTTGGGTTTAATTCTTTCGCCTTTCCTTTTAGATGCTTCCGTTGTCTTCCATGCATCTTCATGCGCAATTATGTATATACTGCTATATATATATATATATATATATATATATATATATATATATATATATATACTAGTTGTGTACCCGTACGATGCAGCGGGGGTAAATGGCAATTATAAAATAATAACCGATCCGTCAATCATTTTTCCTGTTTCGTTCTATTCTTCTACCCTCTCAGTATAATTTTTATAAGTTTGTGCGGTTAACTTGACAATCAATTACTAAAATAATATATGGTTTATTAAAAGGATGTCTAGAAATTTGAAAGTATGATTGAACAATACATAAATTACAATTGTATGTACCTGCATTGTGCAGGGAGCAATGCATTGGGTTCTATATCTGAGAATTGGAACCCTTAATCTTGCTTTGTTTTACTTTTGTCACACTTAGATTTTTCATTTTTATATTTTTGTGTGCTTTTGAATTGAAAGAGTAAAAAATCTCAAGTTGTCATCAAATTTATAAGGTATCGGTTTTATTAAATATCTATTTTAATACAAGAAGTTAACAAAATGTATAGCAAACTTTTTATTTTAAATGATTAATTTCTTGAATTTCTTTTTAATAGATAAATGATTTGAATTTTCAATAATTAAATTCCTGAATATTTTTTTAATAAAGAAGTCATAGAACCTTAAAAATTGGGTACCTATTTCATTTTAACCCCCAAACAACACTGTATAACCGGGTAGGAGGCGTTTAAAGGGGAAAAATCTAAATTAATTTTGTCGTTCCCAAATCATTAGTCATTCAAAACCCCTTACACCTAACGACATCGCTCCCCCTCACCATCCCTTGCCAGTCCACCCAACGAAGCATTGAATCTCGGGTCTCATGTGCACCGAATTAGCTAGAGTCGACTTATTACATTTTTATCCCAAAAAATTTCAATACGTCAAAATAACTACACAATAATGAAGACTGAATTCATCTAACCTCATTCTTAAACTCAAGTCATTGTGCAGAAGTTTCAGATAGCCACTTCACAACTATTTCCCGTCCATCTTCCATAAAACCCTATATATATATATATACACACACACATAGAGAGAGAGAGAGAGATGTTCAAGGGAAAACCTCAAAAAAACGAAAAACTAAAGAACACCCTGGTGGCCCTCCATCTGGACGGTATGCACTTGTGCATATAGGTAAATTATATTATTTTTTTGGTTTTTATGCACAAGTGCATTATGCATTTGTGCATATGCACAAATGCATGTTACAAATAACCTGTATGCACAAATGCATACCGCCAAGATGAAGGGCTACCAGAGTGTTCCTTAGTTTTCCGTTTATTTGAGGTTTTCCCATAAACCTGACCCTATATATATGAGTGAGCATCAATACTGTCCTATATTCCTTCTAATTATCTCGAAGAATAAATGTTGTTGTTAGTGTTTCTGATGTTTGTTTGTGTTGAGAACATACAACAACGTGAAATAAAAATAAACTACTTGTTATTATGCTACCTTGTAAATGCTTAACAGGTAAGCGTTTGGTGAACGACCCGTTTAAGAGTTATCACCCTCGCCTATTGGGTAAGTAAGACTCTCGATTCTTGTCTTCCCTCTTACCAGGTTAGATGCTCGGTCCTTGTTATGTTCGCCCGGTAAGGTAATTGAATTGGTAAGAGAATTGTCAATAAGTAACAACATTGAGCGTTTCCGGTTAGACACCAGGAAGATCAATGGTAATTGAAGCCACCAATGCCATCCGATACATATGCAGACAATTTGCTTCCAAGGAACTATGTATATTGACTAAAGTTCAAGAATTACTTCAATTACGTACTCATTCTTATAAAAAATTCAAAATAGATAATGACATCGAACTACAAGCCAACATATATAGCATATACTATAACTTGGAAGATGGATTTTATATGGGCTTCATCTTCTTCTTCAAGCTTGTCCTCCTACAAGCCAATAGATCCATAAACAACATAAATAAACATTCAGAAAATAGTAAAAAATAGTTAAAAAAATAAAAACCATAAACATGTGGCTATAGATAAGAACTATGGACTGCTTCAGCATCCCTGTATCTGAGCTGAGCGCTGCAATGCTTCATGCATGGCGTCTACGCTAACAGTGGCATGATGAATTGCATTTTAGAATAAAAAATCATGTCATGATAGTCATAAAACAGAAAAAGAATCCAAGCCAACCATACAACTATAGAAATTGTAGCTATAACATGCAGACACGTATAAATACACACACATGGATAGATATATGTATATATAGACATGGGATCATGTGAGAAGTGCCATTTTTGGTGAGAAGTACTTTTAAACCATTGATCACTTTTAATCAAATATCCTCCCATGAATTGCGGCTTAGAAGGGAATTGATCTTATACATCTCGGTGCATCTTATCTTGGTGCATCTCATCCTAATGTTCGTTCATCTCTCATCCAACGGTTATAACCACTTGTCACGCTTCTAACCATAAACATAAATCATGACACTTGTATCATGATGTCTCTCAAAAATCTGTGGCTGTGTAAGGGATGAGCAGGTCATTGTATGCCACCACATGCCACCTGTTGGAGATGCTATCAATGATATGCCATATTTATCCACAATATATACAAGAATATATTTGCATACTTGCATATCATCCAAGGCCATTACTTATTTTGTTTTAAAAGTCCAATCAAACAAAATAATAAAAGTTTATCCAAGAATCTTAGTTGTAGCAAGTCTTGTAATAAAACAAAAAAAATTGTGACAGACAGGGCCGCTATCTTAGGGGCAGTTTTTACCAAAAGCTTATGGGGTATGTGTTTACTGATAATAATCACCACCATCACTTAACTATTAGGATAACATTCTCGGCCATCAAAATGGTTATTGGTAAATGCCTCTTACCCGGAAAACGCTAACCGGATAAGAGTCTTCGCCCTCACTTAGGGGTCGCTTACCAGGAAAATCGTTCTGTTTTGGTGGACAAAAATCTTACCCGGCAAGCGCTTCCTTCTTAATTCTTATCATCCTCATCACGTAAGGTAAATGACACCCAATAAGCTTCTCGTAAACGAAAACTTAGTTATGGTCGGTCCAAACCAAATAATGGATTCACATAAACTTTTACCTTGTTCCCTGACACGCTTCCATGTACACAAGTCTTTGAAGCCAATTTTAGGCTTGTTCATGTTTCCAACTTTCCTGAACAATACAATCAAGTGCAAGCTAGTGAACTACCTGCAGAAAAGAATATTCGGTAAAAGGAACAAAATCCAGGTAAAATTTATTAAACATCAAACAGATCTAATTACGAAAAAAAAGATGGATATACCCTCCCATATATTCATTTTTGGGAAGAACACCAACAAAGAGACCTTTACACATCCAATTGCATTTTTGTATGCCTAACTATACCGGTGTAAAAAGCTACTTAATACAGTAATTAGCAACTTATCTTCTTTACAAAATCAAGCACATACACATATCAAACAAAAACCAACAGCCCAATAATTGGCCAAAGAACAGAATCATACTCAAGCTGAATTAGCAAAACCAAGAGAATCTAATGCAATTCGGTGCTCATAATTGCTTATCGAGATAAACTTGCTTCCCACAGTCCTTACAGAAATACGTGCACCAAAAAACACAATGTGTGAAAAGAAGTTAACTTCAAAGAAACGATTAGCATTATTACATATCAAAAGTTGCAGTTGTGCAAATAACTCACGAATTGCTTCCTGAAAAGAAGCCTCTCTGTCATGAACTTCTTTTTAAGGATAGTCATTGCCTTGGTGTCCGCCATTTTCACTATTGAATACAAAATAACCAAATAAAAAATGAAAACTCAAAAACCAGTCATCGAATACAATAAGCAACGCAGAAACCCCTAAATTTTTTTACAAAAAAAATTGATTTATTACTTGTCAAGAGTCAACCCCTTTCCCTCTATAGGTAGCTTGGTTTATAACATAAATGAATAAATTTAGGAGGATCTGTGGAAGCAGCAGCAACACCAAGAAACAAACGCATTTTCAATTCTTTGTATTGGTCGGTATCTAGGGTTTTAACGAAGTGGGTACAGATGGAAAAATCAAGAGGTTAGATTTTAGTGAATAGAAATCAACGGGTTTGAAGAGGATAGAAACTTACAATAGGTTAACGATCCTCAGAGAATTCTTCTGTTCTTGAACGGTGGTGACAATATGGTACATTCCAGCCAGTTTAGAGCGTTCTTGACTGAAGGAGAGTTGAGATTAGAAAGCATGGGCTTGAGACATGGTTATCATAAAAAGGTATGGCTTGCGTGTTGAGGTTAGAAAGCATGGGCTTGAAATATGGTTATGATAAAAAGGTATGGCTCATTGGCTTGCGTGTCGAGGTTAGAAATCATGGGTTGGGCTGTTGTACCTTCACCTCTCTTCATTAGGCCGGTTTTAAAAATCTTGCACAAAGAACTTGTACATTGTGATTTAAAAGTAGTAATTAAGAGTTTTTTGAAAATCATGCTTAAAATGATTGTACCATATGCATAAAATGTTGTCTTTAAGACTTTAGGTGTATATGCTTATATATGTAGTATAGATATATATATATATATATATATATATATATAGATAGATAGATAGATAGATAGAGAGGAAGATTATTTTGAAACCCTCCAAAAGGTTGAAACCAATGAAACTCATTTCATCACCGTTGATTTAAAAATTTAACGGTTGAGATCAAGCAAATAATCTTCTAAAATTAAGGTTAGTGGATCGTGCATTATCTCTCAACTTAATCTCAACCGTTAAATATTTAGATCAACGGTGATGAAGTGAGTTTCATTGGTTTCAACTTTTTGGAGGGTTTCAAAATAGTCTTCCCCGATATATATATATATATATATATATATATATATATATATAGAGAGAGAGAGAGAGAGAGAGAGGTTCAAGGTAAAACCTCAAAAAACGGAAAACTGAAGAACACCCTAAGGCCCTTCATCTAGACGGTATGCATTTGTGTATACAGGTAAATTAAGTTGACTTTTTGGTTTTTATGCACAAGTGCATTATGCATTTGTGCATATGCACAGATGCATGTTACAAATTACATGTATGCACAAGTGCATACCGCTCAGATGAAAGGCTACCAGAGTGTTCCTTAGTTTTCCGTTTATTTGAGGTTTTTCCTTGAACCTGACCCTATATATATATATATATATATATATATATATATATATATAGAGAGAGAGAGAGAGAGAGAGATAATAAATTGTAAACCATCATTTTCGTGTAAACCGTGTAAACTGTCGATTTCATAGGTTTTTTTGATAATTTTTTTTATAGAATTGTTTATTTCGATGAAATTGTTTCATATCATTCATTTTTTATGAAATTTGTAGTTTCATAGGAGAAAACGAAAATATATGAAACAGTTTCATAAAAATAAAAAAAAGGGAAATTAATTAAAATACCCTAAGTCAAACAAAGTGTTACCAAAATACCCAAAATCTCTCCTACTTTGCAAAAATACCCCTTTTTTTCCGCGATGGGAGCCCGCAATCGCGGGCCAGGGACCATTTCTGACACTTTTTTAAACTTGCAGGGACCATTTTTGAAAAATGGAATCCCTCGATCGCGGACTCATCCCGCGATGGGGTACTTTTTGTGACTTTTCAATTGCAAGGGACCATTTTTGAAAAATTCCAGGGACCATTTATGAAAATTTTGATATTTTTGTCATTTCGTACATTTTTACGAATTTAAAATGAAATGTTACACTTTCAACCCCTATACTTATTTACTAAATTTACTTTATACCTTTTACTTTCATTATTTTAATTTTACATTTAACACATATAATCGTTTATTAAATAAAATACGTTAAAAAAATACGTTTTAATTTTAACAAATTACACCATTATAATCGTCTCTTCGATACGTTCGAAATGAGCCCAATCTTGAATTTTTTTGGATTTATATATTTTAATATATATCATATACAGTTATACACTACATAAAAAAAATATTTTTTATATTTAAAATTCATACTCTTATATTTAATTATTTAATTTATGGTACATCTCTTATTTTTTTTTCAATTTTGTTTTACACTCCTATCGCATTAACATAATAATCATATATTAACTAATTCATTAAATCGTTTTAAATTATTATTATTTGAATGTGTTTATAGATATCGTGAATGGCAATAGGAGAAGGTTTCACGAGAAGAATATTAAATGGGGTTTTGACAAGTTGGTATCACTGGACTCATTTAAGAATTGTGAAAATGAGTATTTGGCGAATGATGATTCATGTGTGTTTGGAGCTGAAGTATTTGCAGTTACAGAGTATGCACAAAATGATCGATGTATTTCCAACGTAACTTAGATTAAAATTATCTCCTTCAGTTCAGTCCCATCCCGTCCCATCCAGTTCAGTCCTGTCCAGTTCCGTCCCGTCCCATCTAGTATGGTACCAAACGCTACCTAAGAGTACCGTAAATTAAATAATTAACTATAGTTTGTCTAAATTGTAAATATTAAAAATATTTTGATGTAGTGTATAACTGTATATGATATATATTAATATATATAAATCAAAAAAATTCAAGATTGGGCTCATTTCGAACGTATCGAAGAGACGATTATAATGGTGTAACTTATTAAAATTAAAACGTATTTTTTTAACGTATTTTTGTTGATAAACGATTATATGTGTTAAATGTAAAATTAAATTATGAAACTAAAAAGTATAAAGTAAAGTTAGTAAATAAGTATAGGGGTTGAAAGTGTAAATATCAAATCAAAATCACAATTTCGAATTGAAATGTTACACTTTCAACCCCTATACTTATTTACTAAATTTACTTTATACTTTTAGTTTCATTATTTTAATTTTACATTTAACACATATAATCGTTTATTAACTAAAATACGTTAAAAAAATACGTTTTAATTTTAACAAATTACACCATTATAATCGTCTCTTCGATACGTTCGAAATGAGCCAAATCTTGAATTGTTTTGATTTATATATTTTAATATATATCATATACACTACATCAAAATATTTTTAATATTTACAATTTATACCTTTATAGTTAATTATTTAATTTACGGTACTTTTAGATAGCGTTTGGTACGCATACTAGATGGGACGGGACGGAACTGGACGGGACTGAACTGGATGAGACGGGACGGGACTGAACTGAAGGAGATAATTTTAATCTAAGTTACGTTGGAAATACATCGATCATTTTGTGCATACTCTGTAACTGCAAATATTTCAGCTCCAAACACACATGAATCATCATTCGCCAAATACTCATTTTCACAATTCTTAAATGAGTCCAGTGATACCAACTTGTCAAAACCCCATTTAATATTCTTCTCGTGAAACCTTCTCCTATTGCCATTCACGATATATATAAACACATTCAAATAATAATAATTTAAAACGATTTAATGAATTAGTTAATATATGATTATTATGTTAATGCGATAGGAGTGTAAAACAAAATTGAAAAAAAAAATAAGAGATGTACCATAAATTAAATAATTAACTATAAGGGTATGAATTTTAAATATAAAAAATATTTTTTTATGTAGTGTATAACTGTATATGATATATATTAAAATATATAAATCCAAAAAAATTCAAGATTGGGCTCATTTCGAACGTATCGCAGAGACGATTATAATGGTGTAATTTGTTAAAATTAAAACGTATTTTTTAACGTATTTTAGTTAATAAACGATTATATGTGTTAAATGTAAAATTAAAATAATAAAACTAAAAGGTATAAAGTAAATTTAGTAAATAAGTATAGGGGTTGAAGGTGTAACATTTCATTTTAAATTCATAAAATTTGACGAAACGCGGGGGTGAACAGTGGATTCCATCGCGATCGCGGTTCAAATTTTCATAAATGGTCCCTGGAATTTTTCAAAAATGGTCCCTTACAATTTAAAAGTCACAAAAAGTACCCCATCGCGGGATTCCATTTTTCAAAAATGGTCCATGCAAGTTTAAAAAAGTGTTAGAAATGGTCCCTGGCCCGCGATCGCGGGCTCCCATCGCGGAAAAAGGGGTATTTTTGCAAAGTGGGAGAGATTTTGGGTATTTTGGTAACACTTGGTCAAACTTAGGGCATTTTAATTAATTTCCCTAAAAAAACCTATGGAACTACAAATTTCATAAAAAAAATTCATCAAGAAATGAATGATATGAAACAATTTCATCAAAATAAACAATTTCATACAAAAAATTCATCAAAAAACCCTAAGAAATCGACAGTTTACACGGTTTATACGAAAATAATGGTTTATAATTTATTAGGTATATATATATATATATATGTATATATATATACTAGTTGCCCCTCCAATCCATTCATCTTCAACCTCCAAATATTTCATATTCCTGTTGTTAATTATTCACAAAAATCAACTTTCCTTCTTACGTTCTTCATTTCTTTAATTATTCAAGTTTTCATTTCTTTAATTGGTTCCATTGATGATAACTCTCTCGCCATGACATTCACGATGAACAATTGATCATTTGTTAACACTTTTATTCGTGACATAGTGATCTTTTGTAAACATGTTTATGTTTAATTTCTGAAATTATAATTTTTGGTAAATATGTTTGATTAAATGTACAATGTTTAAATACTAAAAATAATAAAACTAAAAGTACAATGTTGTAATAGAAATAAGTAATGCTATAATAAAATAGAGTAAATTACGGATTTGGTCCCTGTGGTTTACTGAAATTTTGGATTGGGTCCCTCTAACAAACTAATTACAGACTAGATCACCGTGGTTTCAATTTTGTTTCAGATCAGGTCCCTCCATATAACTCTGTTTAACTGAAGCCGTTAAACCCCTTATATGTTCCCACGTGAGAGGGTATTTCTGTCATTTAAAAAATCTTTTTTTCAATTCCTTTTATGTCATTAAAAACCCTTTTTCTAATTTTTGAAAGAGCATCCATATCCACACTAACCATCTCGAGGTTTTCATAAAGCCGTATTTATTCTTCATCGCCGCCACCATACTTCTCGCCGCCACCCCCACCCCCACCACCCACGCCATCCAAAAGACCTACCTCTCGATTTCACTTCCAATGCCTCTCAACGACTCAGATCTAACGGATTCACCTTCATGGCACACTCCTCCATATTTCGCCGGACCTCTTCCTCTCAACGCCACAATCGACGATCTTCGCCATCCCTGACTCCGCCATGTCCTACCTCTCCATTCCGCCGTACATGACGATACAACTCGTCACTTACCACATCTCGCCCTCCAAACTCACCATCCAAGATCTCTTTCAGAAACCCGTCAATACCTACTTCTCGACGATGTTTCATGGAGTATGGCTCTTCCAGCATGGCTGCTGATCTTCAGTCTTCTTCTTCGCCCACTAGACTACAACTGTCATCATCATATCATCTGTTGTTGACACTTGGTGTATCTCAGCAACAAGAAATCTTGATTTAAACTAGTTGGGTTAGACAAAACTCGCGGAAACCATTCTTAAGCTTTGGGGATTTGAATAGCAATTAGCCTCTTTACACCGACATTGGTCTAGTCATTTCTGAACGATGATTAGATGTCTGAATTAGTTCCTGCAAAACTCACCTTTTAAGTTTCGCCCTCCAAACTCACCTACTTACTTACTTACCCTTTTCTCTCTCACTTGTTTCTACTAGCTCTCTTGAATTCTGATATGGCTTCTCCCCATGGATCTCCGTCGTGTCCAAGACCCAAATCGCCGCCGGAGTTGTACGGCATACGGAGAGAGTTGGCCAAGGTTGTCATGTTTATTTCCACTTGAACAAATTTTGCTAAATTTGGGTGCTTTTTTTTCTTTCTAACTTCAACTCAATCAAATGGGCGTGTCTCTGAGTTCTTTGTTTCTAAGAAGCTTTTTATGTACTTTGAGTCTTGCAAATTGCTCCTGATTATATAATAAGCTCGATTTGCAAATGAAACCATACTCTTTTTTAACAAATTGGGTCTCAAAATCTTGGCTCATTTTGTATAATTAGTTGTTTTTTTGGGTTTGATTTGGTACCTGTTTACGAGCAGGAAGAGTTGAAGTCGATTAAAAAGGGTTTTTTAAATGACATACAAGGAATTAAAAAAAATATTTTTTAAATGGCAAAATACCCCCTCACGTGGGGAGCATATGAGAGGTTTAACGGCTTCAATTAAACAGAGTTATATGGAGGGACCTGATTTGAAACAAAATTGAAACCATGGTGATCTAGGCTGTTAGAGGGATCCAATCCAAAATTTCACAGGGAACAAATCCATAATTTACTCAATAAAATAATTTTAAAAGTACATTGTTGTAATAATAAATGTCATGTCAGCAAATATGGTACATGCAGACAGCCTATGTGGATAATGAGATGACATGGAAACTTGGTATAATAGGTAAATTTAGGTCAAAAGGTTACCAATTGCTATAATGGGTACAATTTTCAAAGTACAATGTCATAATAAAAAAAATTATAAAAATAAGTTGCTGTAATAAACAAAATTGAAAGTACAATACTATAATAAAGAAATTTATGAAAGTATGTTGGTATTTCACGCATTTTGCCTTGCCTTAAATAATTTAACAATACAAATGTGGATATAAAAATAAAGGCATGCATATTCATTATGAATAATACAATACAATAGCAATCGAACCAAATTGGGTTTAAAATTCAAACAAATAATTTAACTTGACTTGATAATACTTGTCTATTTTATCATGTGAATAAGTAAGTGTACATGTTGAGCCTTATTAAAATCATATACTATAATGTTCACGCAATAGATTCCTTAAATCATACATTTCGTGTAAAACGAATTCCTTTGTATGAACGGAAGAATTCTCTTTTCCTGCTCTAACAAAACAAATAGAGGTGGCCCAGTCGCTAGTTTTGTTTCCAAATATTTTAAAACCTTTTTGTATTTTTTAACATAGTATTCGTTATTTGATTTATCATAAATTTTTTAATAAATTCTTGTAAATTACTTTGAAATAAAGAATCACAAAATTATATTAATACCAAAAAATTTTTATTTAAAGCTTACAACAATTATTATGTTTCCTAAATATTTAATTTCTTAATCTAAATTTATGATAAGAATAATAAAAATTATTTATCTTTTTTAGGTAGTCATTTTCAGAAATTTGTTCAAAGTTGAAGATTTAATAATCTTTCATGTTTTAAAAAAATATAATTTTTATGTTTTAAAAGAAAGTTATGTAGACTCTGTTGAAGTAGAATTTTCATTTTATTTATTTTGTAAAATTTATGAGAAATAATTTTTTAAATGGAAAAAGAAAATTTAATAAAAATCTAACTAAGAATAATAATATTTTGGGTCCATTAAGGGTACGTTTGGTATGCGGAACAGGACAGAACAAACAGGAACAAGGGTTCTTGTCCCATGTTTGGCATGCCTTAAGATGGAACAGAACAGAGTCCTTGTTCCACAAACATGAAACACATGTGTTCCACCAAAAACCATGGAACTAAGTGGAACAAGGATTTTTTTACAAAAATACCCCCACCACCGCCACCACCACCACCACCACCGCCACCACCACCACCGCCGCCACCACCATCGCCACCACCGCCACCACCACCACCGCCACCGCCACCATCGCCACCACCGCCATCGCCACCGCCACCACCACCGCCACCACCACCACCGCCGCCACCACCATCGCCACCACCGCCACCACCACCACCACCACCACCGCCACCACCATCGCCACCACCGCCATCGCCACCGCCACCACCACCGCCACCGCCACCACCACCACCACCACCGCCGCCACCGCCACCACCACCACCACCACCACCGCCACCACCATCGCCACCACCGCCATCGCCACCACCACCGCCACCGCCACCACCACCACCACCACCGCCGCCACCGCCACCACTAAATAACTCACTGGGGGTAAATTGGTCATTTTGTCAGTCCTGTTCTGTCCAGTTTAGTTATGTTCTACCAAACGCTGGACAGTTGTTCTGTTCTGTCCTGTCCTGTCCCGTCCCGTCCTGCAACCAAACGCACCCTAAGTAACTAGGGATGCTTCACTTTCTCCCACCACAAATTCAAAATGAAAGAGGAAAAAGAACTGTTTAATAACTGTACTTAAAAGAAAGAGTAAATTACATAAATCGTCCCTGTGGTATGGTCAGATTTTGGATATGGTCCCTAAAACGCATTAATTACACTGAGCATTCCCGTGGTATGCATAAGCGAACGTAGAAGGTCCCTCCCCTCTAACGGCTCCGTTAACCCTGTTAAGTTAGAGGGCAATTTAGTCTTTTTAGTATTTTCTTTTCTTTTTTGTTTTTCTCTCATCAATTATTTTTGCCACTTAACCTAACCCCACCCAACCCACCCCACCCTCTCTTTCTTTCTATCTCCTCCTTCCCCTTCCCCATGAAACCCACCTACAAGTCTGCAACTTCTCCTCTTTTCTTTTAATTTCTCTTTTTCCTTCCCCTTCCGGCCTTCCCTATGAAACCCATCCCACCATACACCATATATATATATATATATATATGTGTGTGTGTGTGTGTGTATGTGTGTGTGTATATGTATGTAGTGGGAGTGTAAAACACATGGACCATCGTTCTTGCTTCACCGTTACCAATAGGCAACACCACCTTCATTCACCTTCTTTAGCGGTCCATCACTGTTGCAACAAACAGAAAGTCTAAAGAGGTGGGGTATATATATGTGTGTGTATATATATGGTAAGTTTATATATATATATATATATATATATATATGTGTGTGTGTGTGTGTGTGTGTGTACGTGTGTGTGTACATGGTTTTATATTGTATAATATATTATGTTGAGGAGCTGCATGAAATGGTAAGTTTATCTAATATATACATATATATATATATATATATATGTGTGTGTGTGTGTGTGTGTGTGTGAATGGAATGTTGTAGGGTTGGAAGGGGGGGTCGTGAGGAAGAAGAAGAAGGAGGGGGGTAGTGGGGTTAGGGGGTGTGGTATTTTTTAATTTATTTGTTTGTTTTTTAGTTTTCTTTTAGGATAAAGACAAAAACAAACGTGAAAAGACAAAAATACCCCTTGGGTTAACTGGGTTAACAGATTCTGTTAGAGGGAGGGACCTTCTGCGTGCGCTTATGCATACCACAGGGACGCTTAGTGTAATTAATGCGTTTTAGGGACCATATCCAAAATCTGACCATACCATAGGGACGATTTATGTAATTTACTCTAAAAGAAAATATATTCTTTGGTATTTTAAGATATATATTTTATGGTTTATAGTTTACAAAATTTCAAATCAATAATTTATTGTTTGCAAATTTTCCTTTTACCATTTAAGTTTTTGATTCTTTTAAAATTGTGTGATTGAAATAGATATTTATTAAGTTATGATGTTAATCCAAAATAAGGATTAAACAAAAATATGTAGTTTGTCGCACCTTTTCATTGTCAAAGCTCATACTACATCGGTAAATAACCTCTTTTTTAGGTTTGTTAGTTGTCGAAGTGTCCTCTGTGATCTATTGATAAGTAACAGTATCAGTAATTTCTTAAGATGAAGTATGTTATCTAGTAGTATTTTAGAGGTAGTTTACTCTTTATAAAACAATACAAATACATATATAGTGGTAAAAAACAAGACTTTCGGTCAATTTTATCTACTATTAGATTTAAAGATCCTGTTAACACATTGGAAACCATGTAGAATGGTCGAACATGTGGGTTGTGAAGCACTTGTATAGCAAGTTGTTGCAAGGGTGAGAAAATGACTGTTGGTCAAAGTAGAGTGTCAATGATAAGTGGTTGTGAGTACAACGGTTGACCTTATTAGAGTGAGTAGCCTTCAATTGCATATTAAGTTTCATGCATTATGTCATTAAATGTGTTACATGAGTTCTTTCACGCTGAAAGTATATACGTGCAGAATGAATTTTTTATTTTTGAAATAAGTCGATGTGTGCGAACGCGTGTTTAAAGAAAAAGACAAACTTGTTTATGTTGCACGATAAAATTTTGAACTTAGTGATCTGCAAATTATTTCACCCTTTTTCACGTTGAGAGGGTCTTCGTTGCGAAAACCATTGAAACGTTTTGTAATACACCAGGTAAGTCGGTAGTTAAATTCTCTTTCCGTTAATTTTAGTTAACTTTAAAATTGAATGTTTAGGGTAAGTTTAGGTGAATTTATAAGTTTAGGGGTGTTTGGGTTATTATTGAATAGTTTAAGCCTTTTTAACTTCAGATATTTTACAAAAACAGAAAATATCCAGATAGTGTGTGTGTGTGTTTTTGAGACAAAAAGAAGAAGAAGAAAGAGTCACAAGGTTAAGGCTTCAATTGGTGTACTTAAAAGTGATTTCGAGGTACGTTACTTTACATTTTATGTTTATAATTGCTAGTAGATAGTTTCTATCGGAGTAGAATCATCGATTTCATGTCTGGGGTTAATTCCAGTCGATTTCTGGGTAAAAGTTGGTAAACAGTCAGAGGTTTCCGGACGAGATGATAGTGTCCGGTAGTTTTGGTTAATAGTGTCCGGAAGATGTTCTAATGGTGTCCGGACGAGTCAATTATCCGGTAAGTTCCTCTTTTCTATGGTTTCTGGATGGAATTAGATATCGGATGGTATCCGGATTACCTTGGTGTCCGGATGTTGTTCGGATTGTTTATGCTGTCCGGGAAGTTGTGTTGTTCGGATTGTTTGTGTTGTCCGGAAAGTTGTGTTGTCCGGATTAGTCATGTTGTCCGGATAGTTCTGTAGTATCCGGAAACTTTAGCTGTTTGGTCACTTTTGAGATTCCAGATACTTTTTGAGTATCCAGTAACTTTGTGTTTTGTCAACTCTTGGATAGGATATGAATGAGGACTGGAAATACCGTGGACTCGACTTAAGATCGGGTTTGGGGGAAACATTTGAGGATAAGTGTTAGATAGAGTTATCTAGAGTTCTTAGCCTACTAGTAAGTCATATGTGTTCAGTTGGTAAAGAAGTAATTGTATTTAAATTATTTCAGATTTTGTGAACTCTGGGTGAAAGACTGAATCTGTTTGGGAAGGCTTGGAGGCGTGTTAATAAGCAAACAGGTGAGTTTTACTTTAAAATGTTTTCAAATTGGAATACATATATGTGGATTGAGAATGTGATAATTTGTGTAATTATGTGCATAAGTATGAAGTATGATTTATTGAAGTGTATATTATATTTATACGAGTATCACACTACACGAGAGCACGTTGGCCGGGCTCAGGACCGGTGGAGTTGGCTGTACGGAGGGACAACGGTGTTGGCTGTATTTTAGTACATCGGAGTAAATTTATTAGTTGGCTCGCAACCATCTAATATGGCCATGGAAATGAGACAGGAAAGTACACGATGCGTGAGTTATAATTGGTATTTACATTTGAATGATGTATATGGTGTTTGTGCAAATGATTTTAAACTAACATGGATTTTCTCACTTAGACCACTAGGTCTAACCCTCATTTTGTTTTAAAAATATGTATTCCAGGTCGTGGATCAAGTAAGAGCAAGTGAAAGGGGAAATCTATGACTAGCTTTTGGAAGACTTATTTTTTTGAAGATCATGATGTGTTTAGCAGTAATAACTTTGTTATTAGTTACAATGTAAATTAATTAGCAAAAAGTTTGTAATGAAGTATCTACTATGAATGTAAAGACTAAGGGACCGTACATGTATCTTTTGTTATGTAACGATGTTATGCAATATATGTTATTTGACGCATGTTTGAGAACCGGGTCGTTACAGATGGTATCAGAGCCCTAGTTTAAGGGATTTAGGTATTCGGATCTATACCTAGACTTAAACTGCATGTGAAGTAGGATGTCCCTATTATGTTAGAACCTTGGGATGCTAAATATAAAAGGTAGAAGGAACATCATGTAAGGTAATTTCAAATTACATTTGTCCAGTGTAATCATGAACTTACAGGTACATGTTTGAACTGGAAAACCTTATTATATGGGGTATGTGCTTACGTGTATATTAACCTTGTTGAAATCTACAGAATGGCAAGTGGTACTCGACGTACAAATAGGGAGGAAGAAGGAAACCTTAGTAGAACTAATCCAACAGTCGGGACAAGGGGAAGAGGGGGAGAACGAGGCAGGGGCAGAACTGGAGGCAGAGTTCAGTCGCGAGGTAATGAATTTGTTACAAGAAACGACTTGACGACTGAAATGGGAAGACTGCAAGCAAGTATATAGGCTATGTTCGATCAAACTCGTAATACTGAAACTGAAATACCAGATCCTAGTCTGGAAGACGAGATGCCCATTACACCTACTGTCATACCGGTGCCAAGGAAGTGTGATTATAAGATGTTTTTAAGTTGCAAACCTCCAACCTACTCAGGAGAAAGAGATCCAGTGAAGGCTATGAGGTGGCTAAAAGAGATAGAAGCTATCTTCAAAACCAGTAAATGTGCCGACGAAGATAGAGTGCTATATGGAACTGCAATGCTGAAGGCGGATGCGTTATATTGGTGGGAAGCTCTCATTACCTCTAGAGGATCTGATGTGTATTCTACTTTTTCTTGGGACAAATTCACTACAGCTTTCAAGAGACAGTTTTGTTCGCAAGCAGTAGTTAGACAACTGGAAGAAGAATTCATGAACCTGCAACAGGGGAGTTTATCGGTTAGGGATTATACTGCTTGTTTCCTGGAGAAGTCTCGTTTCGCAGAGTACTATGTTGCCACGGAGGCACTTAAGATGGAAAGGTTTATCTTCGGGTTAAAGTCAGAGATCAGAAGTCTAGTGATTGCAAAGGGACCAGAAACTTTCTCAGCCGCAGTAGATGCCGCGGAAAATATGGAACGGGATAGAGGAAGAGATGCTGGTGATAAGAGTACTGGAAAAAGAAAATGGGAAGGACCACAGTATGATCCAAAGAAGTCCAGATTTCAGAGATTTGATAGTCGTACACCTTTCAGACCAGCCGAAAGACCTTGTCCAAAATGCAACCGTATTCATCAAGGAAATTGTCAAGTTGATCCTCGAGTTTGTTACAAGTGTGGAAAGACCGGTCATATTGCTAAAGACTGTCGGGTAACTCGATTTTGTTTCTCATGCAATTCTCCTGATCACATTCAGTCTGATTGTCCACGGGGGAGAGTACAGCAGAGTGGTACATCAGTGAGACCAACGGGTGTTAGACTGGTAGTACCAAGGCCAGAGTTACCAAGAGCTAGGGGTCGTGCCTTTCAGATGACAGCACAAGAAGCGGAGGAAACTCCTGATGTGGTTACAGGTACATTCTTAATAAACTCTACACGTGCTAAAGTGTTATTTGACTCCGGTGCAAACCGATCGTTTGTGTCTCCTTCTTTTGCTGCTTATATGCATTTAAAGCCTAAAGTGTTAAATCATGCTTTAATGGTAGATACTGCAAATGATAATCAAGTATCAGTTAAAGAGGTATTTGATAGTTATGTGATAAATATAGATGGGTGTGGAGTACCTATCCAGTTGTTTCCTATAGCTTTGATCGAGTTTGATGTGGTAGTGGGAATGGATTGGTTAGCCGAGAATCAGGCTAGTATAGTTTGTGATAAGAAGTTGATTAATGTTGTCTTACCTGATAAAGGACCAGTAGTGATTTATGGTGACCGTAGAAATCATCAGTCTTGCCTTATCTTTATGATGAAAGCTTGTAAATGTGTTAATAAAGGCTGCCCGAGTTACTTAGCTTATGTAATAGATACTAAGCTAGAAAAGAATAAGTTGGAAGATATTCCTGTTGTTTGTGAATTTCCGGAAGTTTTCCCAGAAGATTTGAATAGTCTTCCACCCGTTAGACAAGTAAAGTTTGGTATAGATCTGATTCCTGGAGCCGCTCCTGTTGCCCGTGCACCGTATCGTTTGGCACCTCCAGAGATGAAAGAAATGATGACGCAACTGCAAGACCTTTCAGATAAGGGCTTCATCAGACCTAGTTCTTCACCATGGGGTGCACCGGTTCTGTTTGTGAAAAAGAAGGATGGTTCGATGAGGATGTGCATTGATTATCGGGAACTGAATAAGCGCACAATCAAGAACAAGTATCCGCTTCCCAGAATTGATGACCTCTTCGATCAATTAGTTGGAGCTTGCTATTTCTCCAAGATTGATCTAAGATCTGGTTATCACCAACTGAAGGTCAAAGAAGAAGATGTTCTGAAAACTGCTTTTCGCACAAGGTATGGTCACTACGAATTCTTAGTGATGCCCTTCGGTCTGACGAATGCCCCAGCTGCCTTTATGGATTTAATGAATCGGGTATGTAATCCATATCTCGATAAATTTGTTATTGTGTTTATCGAGGATATCCTTATCTATTCCCGATCCAAAGAAGAGCACGCACAACATCTTTGTTTGATTCTGGAATTGTTGAAAAAGGAACAATTGTATGCTAAATTTTCTAAATGTGAATTCTGGCTACAGGAAGTTCAATTTCTTGGGCATGTAGTTTCCGAGAAAGGTATTCAAGTTGATCCGATGAAAGTAGAGGCAATTGAAAAGTGGGAACCGCCGAGAACGCCAACCGAAGTACGAAGTTTTCTGGGTTTAGCCGGCTACTATCGAAAGTTTATACAAGATTTCTCTCGTATCGCTACGCCCCTGACCAACCTGACCCGAAAGAATATAAAGTTTGAACGGAAAGCAGAACAGGATGAAGCATTTCGAATATTAAAAGAAAAACTCTGTAGCGCGCCGATACTGTCACTACCTGAAGGTTCCAACGATTTTGTTGTTTACAGTGATGCTTCCAAACTAGGATTGGGATGTGTATTAATGCAGTGTGGGAAAGTTATTGCTTATGCTTCTCGGCAACTGACGGATCCTGAACGGCAGTATCCTACACACGACATGGAACTTGCAGCAGTTATTTTCGCGCTAAAGATTTGGAGACATTATCTCTACGGTTCTAAATGTCAAATTTTTACCGATCATAAGAGTCTCCAACATCTTTTCGATCAGCGGGAATTGAATATGAGGTAAAGAAGATGGTTAGAACTGGTGAATGACTACGACTGTGAAATTCTCTATCATCCGGGAAAAGAAAATGTGGTAGCTGATGCACTGAGTCGTCAAGAAAGAAGGGGAACAATAAAAGCCATTGCACTACGAGCCGAACTCCTACCTAACATCTTTGACGAGTTAAAGAAGTGTCAAGTAGAAGCCTTTCAAGAAGAACACTTGAAACCAGAACGGTTAGTGGGTGATGCATCACTCGTAAAAGATGATCGTAGGTTACTGTGTCTGAGAAACATAATTTGGGTGCCTCGTCTGGGTAATTTACGTGATCGGGTACTACAAGAAGCTCATCAATCTCGTTTCTCTATTCATCCAGGTACGAATAAGATGTATAACGATCTACAACAATTTTATTGGTGGCCGGGAATGAAAAGAAGTATTGCTCAGTATGTGGAAGGTTGTACCACTTGTAAGAAAGTAAAGATTGAACATCAAAAGCCTGTTGGTCAGTTACAACGTTTAGAAATACCTATGTGGAAATGGGAGCAGATTACTACAGATTTCATCACGAAGTTACCAAGGACTCCGAAAGGATTTGATGCCATATGGGTAATCGTTGACAGATTGACAAAGTCTGCTAACTTCCTGCCAATAAAAGAAACCTATTCGTTGGAAAGACTAGCCAAATTGTACATCGACGAAATAGTAACTCGACATGGAGTTCCAATCTCGATTATTTCTGATCGTGATAGTCGTTTTACTTCAAGATTTTGGAGAAGCTTTCAAAAAGAAATGGGAACGCAAATAAAGCTAAGTATAACGTATCATCCTCAAACTGATGGTCAGAGCGAATGAACAATTCAGACTTTAGAAGATATGCTACGAGCCTGCATGGTTGATTTTGGGGGATCATGGGATAAGCATTTGCCGTTGATTGAATTGGCCTACAATAACAGTTATCATTCCAGTATACAAGCGGCACCGTTTGAAGTTTTGTATGGTAGAAAATGTCGAACTCCTCTGTGTTGGAACGAAGTGGGAGAGAAACAATTAGCAGGGCCAGATATAGTTCAGTTAACCGCGGATAAGATTACTCAGATTCGGGAACGATTGAAAGTGGCTCAAGACAGACAGAAAAGCTACGCTGACCGACGCCGAAAACCGTTAGAGTTTCAAGTTGGAGACTTCGTGATGTTAAAAGTCTCACCTTGGAAAGGAGTCATTCGATTTGGGAAACAAGGAAAACTGATCCCAAGGTACATTGGACCGTTTGCAATTACAGAAAGAATCGGTGAAGTAGCCTACAGGTTAGATCTTCCGCCAGAGTTAAGCAGAATCCACAACGCTTTTCACGTTTCAAATTTTCGAAAGTGTTTGGTTACGCCAGATCAGGCAGTTTCTCTACCAGATATACAGGTTGATGAAAGGCTGAATTACGTGGAGGAACCTGAAGCCATTGTTGAGAGTAAAGTCAAAGTTCTGCGGAATGGTAAGGAGATCAAACAAGTAAAAGTACAGTGGAGACATCACAAAGGGCAGGATGCTACTTGGGAATTAGAATCAGAGATGAGAACTAAGTACCCGTACCTCTTTGCCTAACCGAATTCCGGGACGGAATTCTTTTAAGGGGGAGATGATGTAATACCCCGGGTAAGTCGGTAGTTAAATTCTCTTTCCGTTAATTTTAGTTAACTTTAAAATTGAATGTTTAGGGTAAGTTTAGGTGAATTTATAAGTTTAGGGGTGTTTGGGTTATTATTGAATAGTTTAAGCCTTAATTGTAAATTGAGTCTAAAATATAAATATCCTTTTTAACTTCAGATATTTTACAAAAACAGAAAATATCCAGACAGTGTGTGTGTGTGTGTGTGTGTTTGAGACAAAAAGAAGAAGAAGAAAGAGTCACAAGGTTAAGGCTTCAATTGGTGTACTTAAAAGTGATTTTGAGGTATGTTCCTTTACATTTTATGTTTATAATTGCTAGTAGATAGTTTTTATCAGAGTGGAATCATCGATTTCATGTCTGGGGTTAATTCCAGTCGATTTCTGGGTAAAAGTTGGTAAACAGTCAGAGGTTTCCGGACGAGATGATAGTGTCCGGTAGTTTTGGTTAATAGTGTCCGGAAGATGTTCTAATGGTGTCCGGACGAGTCAATTATCCGGTAAGTTCCTCTTTTCTATGGTTTTCGGATGGAATTAGATACCGGATGGTATCCGTATTACCTTGGTGTCCGGATTGTTTATGCTGTCCGGGAAGTTATGTTGTTCGGATTGTTTGTGTTGTCCGGAAATTTTTGTTGTCCGGATTAGTCATGTTGTCCGGATAGTTTTGTAGTATCCGAAAACTTTAGCTGTTTGGTCACTTTTGAGATTCCATATACTTTTTGAGTATCCAGTAACTTTGTGTTTTGTCGACTCTTGGATAGGATATGAATGAGGACTGGAAATACTGTGGACTCGACTTAAGATCGGGTTTGGGGGAAACATTTGAGGATAAGAGTTAGATAGAGTTATCTAGAGTTCTTAGCCTACTAGTAAGTCATATGTGTTCGGTTGGTAAAGAAGTAATTGTATTTAAATTATTTCAGATTTTGTGAACTCTGGGTGAAAGACTGAATCTGTTTGGGAAGGCTTGGAAGCGTGTTGATAAGCAAACAGGTGAGTTTTACTTTAAAATGTTTTCAAACTGGAATACATATATGTGGATTGAGAATGTGATAATTTGTGTAATTATGTTCATAAGTTTGAAGTATGATATATTGAAGTGTATATTATATTTATACGAGTATCACACTACACGAGAGCACGTTGGCCGGGCTCAGGACCGGTGGAGTTGGCTGTACGGAGGGACAACGGTGTTGGCTGTATTTTAGTACAGCGGAGTAAATTTATTAGTTGGCTCGCAACCATCTAATATGACCATGGGAATGAGACAGGAAAGTACACGATGCGTGAGTTATAATTGGTATTTATATTTGAATGATGTATATGGTGTTTGTGCAAATGATTTTAAACTAACAGGGATTTTCTCACTTAGACCACTAGGTCTAACCCTCATTTTGTTTTAAAAATATGTATTCCAGGTCGTGGATCAAGTAAGAGCAAGTGAAAGGGGAAATCTATGACTAGCTTTTGGAAGACTAATGTTTTTGAAGATCATGATGTGTTTAGAAGTAATAACTTTGTTATTAGTTACAATGTAAATTAATTAGCAAAAAGTTTGTAATGAAGTATCTACTATGAATGTAAAGACTAAGGGACCGTACATGTATCTTTTGTTATGTAACGATGTTATGCAATATATGTTATTTGACGCATGTTTGAAAACCGGGTCGTTACACGTTTGATTGCAAAGTTCTTATAACCAAAATGAGCATTGACATGTTGTTATTATATATAAACGAGTGTGGGAGTTGACTGACTCACTTTGTGTAACTGATCTCGTTCAGAACCTTTCTAGTCGTATTGAAAAAGTTTCGTTGGATACATCTTGTTGTGCCAACATCGATTTGGTTGGACAAAGTTGTGATTTATCGTGGGGTCGCATGTGAGCGATTCTTAAGGTTGTTGTGTTTTACTATTCAACTTGAGTAGTGTTGTGTCATACATACTCAAGTTTGTTTCGTGATATCGTATCTGTTGATTTTTTTTAAATGTGAAAAATATTTCAATCGTTGTGTCATCATGCATGAAGGTTATGAACTCGCTAGGTCGTGGAGGATATTATAATTGAGGATAAGGAAAGGCCCTGGGAGTTGAAATTGTCGGTTGAGCAGGATATGGTCAAGTTACGATTTTCGTGTTTCCGTTAGAGGAGGACGGTTAGTACCGGGAGTCTCGGGCAATGAATTCGAAAATGTTAGTATGATTGTAGTTTAGACTCCTGTTTGGGTAATTAAGAACGGTTATGTTCGGGGTGAAGTTTGAAGTTCTCAAAGTGCTTCTGATGGTAGCATGTTAATAAGTGGTGTACGGTACTTGATGAAATGTTATCGACTTTGAGCTTGAGTATTGAGGTGGTCTTGTAATTAGATTTTTCGCTAAGCGAGTCTTGTGTTTTCCTCAAGTGAGAATGGTGGGGTATAAAGTTGGTTATGATGCGTTGGATGAAGTGGATTCCGTTGGGAATCCTGGTTTGTCGGGGATATTATGGAAACATCATCATGTTGTCTATTGATATTGAAGTCTGCGACTATTTGAAATATCCCAAGTTGAAGGCATTCTCAGGAGATTGAAACTTGAGAAATAACTTTGTTGTGTGTGGATGTAACAGGTCGTTCGAGGAAAGGTGTATATTGCCATGACGTTGGGCCAGCGGAAGATCACCAGTGTGGATAGGTGATTTCCTATGAGGTTTTGATGATTCATATATGCGTGAAGTGTTTAGCAAAACGGACGTAGATCGCAATGAGTCGACGAGAAACGAGAACTTGTTTGAGTGAATTAGATGATCATGATTTTGTGGTTCATCTAGACTCAAGAAAGACAAAGTTGTGAAATGACTTTACTTCATATATATTGGTGTTATGATTGGTATGAAGAAGGCGGTATCTATAATGTGTAAAAAGGGGATCGTGAAGAAATTGTTGCAACGTGATAGTTGTGTGGGCAAGTTGGTGGCATTTCATGCTAATGGAGTTGTGTAAGTCCTTGTTGTGATAATGAGTTGTCGCTATGTTGGGTGGTGGACTTGTGAGGTATTGTGGGATAAGTTTAGGTGTGAATCCTGGTTTGGAGATTTGTGGGAGGTAATCAAGGATGGCAAGTATGCTTAATTGAAGTGTATGGACGCGGTATTGTGCTTTTGTTGTTTGAGAACAAAAGATTGAGTAGTAATTGGTGATTACCATAAAGAAGAGTATGTATTCTTCATGGTTATTTTGAATATTGGGTGAGTTCATCTATTTTCGAGTGGATATCGATGAGAATACCATATTCGATTAGTATGTGGTGTTGTGTTGTAGATTTAAAGTTCATTGGGAAGGTTAAAATATTCCTGGGTATAAAGAAGTTCTGACGAGTAGGTTAAATCTGTTTGGAGGATGGAAACACGTGGTGCTTTTGAGCACTGGGTGTTGTTTTATGGATGACTGACTGATTATCTCGGGTGAGAATTGTGGTACAACCGTTTGGTTAGGCGCAGTAATGTAATCATACTATCAGCACACTTGAAATGGTCGGAAAATGGAGTAGGTGTTGTCGGGTGGACGATGTTTCATGCTAACATAAAGAGGTGAAGACAGTATGTCTGAATAAGTGAGTAAGCCGAAAGTAGGAGGATTGGTAAATGACACCGAAAAAGTGGAGCAATAACTAAAGTTATAGCTTTGGCATGCATATGATCTGCTAGCGAGCGTATGATAAAAGGGATCATGGTATATGTTATGGTTCAAGTATGGGAACCTATTTTGTGCGACTGGTCTAAAGCTTGCACCTAATAGTAAGATGCTCTTTGAAAACATATTTTATGTTTTCAAGGAGGTGTAGAAACAAGTGATCGAATGTAGTGCTCTGTGTTGGAAGAAGAAGATTTACCAAACAAAAACATGCAACGAAATCTTATAAAAAATGAAAAACGAAATGCTTCTTCTAGGAGAGGATCCATTGTACAAAGAAAAATAGCAACTTAAAAAGGAGATCAAGATAAAATCATACCCTTGAAGACTTTGTAGGATTCAAAGGAGAATCCCTCTATCAAGTGCACACCCAAAGCTCCAAATGCTTGCAAGAAAACCTTCTTACCAAAACCTTTGAGAGAAAGTACCCTTTTGAGAAAGAATGGTTAGCCTTTTTGAGAGAAAAGGACCTTTTCTTTCACATCCAAAACACACACTTATGTGTGTGTGTTTTTGGCCGAAATTAGGAGGGAGAGAGAGGGAGGAATCGGTTTGCTTTGTAAAGTGGAGAAGAGATGGAGTGTGGTCCTCACCAAAATGATGACACTTTTACTTTTGTGTCTCCTCCATTTTACAACATTGGTCCCTCAAAATTTCCTCTATTTTCTAGTTAAACCATCACTTATGATGTTTAACAAACTTTCCCCTTAACCATATAATTCTTGCAATTTTAGTTTGGACTTTGTGTGCGACCGAATAGGATAATGCCAATAATTAATTATTTTCTGTCAATGGGCATATCTCCAACAGACTCCCGCTTGCACTTGACATAATAACTATATAATGGCACATGTGTGTCATTCAAGACACTATTTCTGTAATCAAAACCCGAAGGTATGAAACAGTCCTATAGGCAAGTGATCAAATATCCTTTTGTTCTAGATATCCGTATGAACGCGAGACATGGTATAGTATTCAATATTATATTTCTCAATAGAGATTTGTGGTGATCTAAAATAGACTACAAAATTGATCCAATATCAATTCAGTCTGAGTATGACCATACATTCAAGTGTCAGCACCAAATCATTGAGGGGCCCATGGATATCACTTTTACCATGAGGCAAAAGGAACAAATTGCTTTGATTACATAGACCTCCCCACTAATCATGTTATATTTGATCAGTCCCTTTATGGTTGCCAGTTACGGACAACGTTGGAGAATGGTCAAAATATAACCGACTTCGTGTCAGGAGTCTCATGCATCTCCACTCTAGGATAAAAGATATTACCATCTTAGAATTACTTGTGACAGAAACCATGAAGTAATCTCTAAGTGTTGGTTGTTCCAAAACTTGATCTCTATCAAGTTCATATGAATGTAGTTGCATCCGATGCCATATCCATCTCTATGGATAATCAACTCACACCTCATATCAGTCTTAGTTTATTACTCCCTTCCTTTGGAGAATAAACGACTGTGGAGATTTTTGAATAAACTAGTATTCAAAGGAAGTTTATAAACATGCAAAATAGAACACAGTGATACACCAATGAAATGCTTGCTCCGAGCACATACTATGATCTCAACATAATAATCATCATGTCATATGCAAATGTAAACTGTTTAAGTTCCAAAATCTCAGATCAATTAAAATATATAATCAAGCTAAATCGCTAACAACTCTAATGCCTATAGACCTAGTATGAGTATCATGCTTGGTCTGAGGCAAGGGCTTGGTGAATGGATCAGCCAAGTTCCTACTTGAGTCAACTCTACTAATGATAATGTCCTTGTCTTCGACAACCTTCCGAACGTAATGAAATTTCCTGAGTATATGCCGTGTACGCTTGTGTGACCTAGGTTCTTTAGCCAAGATGACTGCACCCTCGTTGTCACAGAAGATCTCTATGGGATCATGAATAGTGTGAACTACGCCAAGATCCCCAATGAACTTCTTCATCCACATGGACTCTTTTGCAGCCTCATTTACTGCAATATACTCAGCCTCTGTTGTCGAATCTGCTACAGTGTTCTGCTTGGAACTTCTCCAAGTAACCGCTCCACCATTTAGTAAAAACACGAATCCTGATTTCGAACATGAATCATCTCTATCAGTTTGGAAGCTAGCATCTGTGTATCCTTTTACACATAGCTCTTTCTGGCAACCATAGACCAAGATCATGTCTTTTGTCCTTCTCAGGTACTTGAGAATGTTCTTGACTGCTATCCAATGGGTTTTTCCAGGGTTGGCCTGATATCTACTCGTCATGCTTAAGGCATATGATACATCAGTCCTAGTACAAATCATGGCATACATGATCGATCCTACAGCCGAAGCATATGGAACCCGACTCATTTTATCTAATTCCTCAGTGGAATTAGGACACCGAGACTTGCTTAGTGCCATGCCATGCTGCATAGGCAAGAACCCCTTCTTGGAGTCTTGCATCTTGAATTTCATCAAGATCTTATATATGTAGGTACTTTGGCTTAACCCAATGAGCCTCCTGGATCAATCTCTATAGATTTTGATGGCTAGTATGTATGCCGCATCTCCCATGTCTTTCATGGAAAAACAATTCCCTAGCCAAGTTTTGACACTTCGCGGTGTTGGGACATCGTTTCCCATGAGTAGTATGTCATCGACATACAATACAAGAAAGACTACAGTACTCCCACTAGTTCTGACATAAACGCATGGTTCATCTTCACTTCTGACAAAAACCAAACTCCTTGATTTTCTCATCAAAATAAAGATTCCAGCTACGAGATGCTTGCTTGAGTCCATAAATGGACTTCTGAAGCTTACACACTCTATTGGGATGCTTAGGATGTACAAAACCCTCAGACTGTGTCATAAACACATCCTCAGTAAGCTTTCCATTAAGGAAGGCGGTTTTTACGTCCATTTGCCATATCTCATAATTATGAAATGCTGCTATGGCAATCAGTATCCTAATAGATTTTAACATTGCCACTGGTGAGAAAGTTTCATCATTGTCTACACCATGTGTTTGCGTGTAACCCTTTGCCACCAATCTAGCTTTGTATGTGTGTAGTTTCCCATCCATGTCAGTCTTCTTCTTGAAGACCCATTTACACCCAACTGTTTTAAGGCCAGACGTTTGATCAACCAAGTCCCAAACTTGATTATCATACATGGATTGGATCTCGCTTTCCATAGCCTCCTTCCATTTAGCAGACTCTGGGCCTGCCATGGCTTCCTGATAGCTGGCAGGTTCATCAAGATCTACCAGAGACTCATCACCATCAGAAATGGGTAAACCATATCTTTCAGATGCCTGACGTACTCTATCAGACCTACAAACAGGTGGTGGCTGAATGTCAGATTCTCCATCATCTTCAGGTTGTACAACCTCTTGATGGCAACTAGTGCCAACATCGGATTCCATGTTGGTTGATTCTTGAACTTCTACAAGATCAATTTAGCTCCCACTGGCCTCTTTGGACATCAGCTCCCTTTCTAGGAAGACTGCCCTTCTAGCAACAAAAACTTTGTTTTCAGAAGGTTTGTAAAACAAATATCCAAAAGATCCAGTAGGATATCCAACAAAATAACACTTGTCTGATCTGGGCTCTAACTTGTCTTGAGATTCACGACGAACGTAAGCCTCGCAACCCCAGATTTTTAAATATGCTAGTGAAGGGACTCTTCCACTCCATATTTCAGATGGTGTTTTGGAAACCGTCTTGGTTGGAACGAGGTTAAGTATTTTTGCGGCAGTCTCTAGGGCATAACCCCAGAAACTGATTGGAAGTGTAGTGCGACTCATCATGCAACGAACCATATCTAACAATGTTCGATTTCTCCTCTCGGACACACCATTGTGTTGGGGTGTCCCGGGTGGAGTTAATTGTGAGATAATGCCACAATTTCTTAGATGATCGCTGAATTCTAGACTAAGATACTCACGGCCTCTATCAGATCTGAGGATCTTAATCCCTTTGTTTAGCTGATTCTCCATTTCATTCTGGAATGTCTTGAACACCTCAAAGGTTTCAGACTTACGTTTAATCAAATAAACATATCCATATCTACTGAAATCATCAGTAAACGTAACGAAGTACCTTTCGCCATGTCTTGTGGAAGATCTGAACGGTCCACACACATCGATGTGTATAAGGTCCAACTGATCTTTGCCCCGTTCACAACTTCCTGTGAATGGTGCTTTAGTCATCTTCCCTAGTAAACAAGATTCACATTCATCATAAGATGCATGATCAAATGATTCCAAAATCCCATCCGCTTGGAGATTGGCGATGCGCTTCTTGTTAATGTGGCCAAGACGACAGTGCCACATATATGTCTTATCCAAACCATTTTTGGATGAAGTCGAATCAACATTAAGGATTGAACTATTATTGTTTCTTAAGCTGATGTTGGTTTCATAGACCCCAATGCAAGGACTAGCTTTAAAATAAAGTAACTCATTTTTAAACACAAGAATTGATCCATCATCAAATACGAAATTAAAACCATCATCATACAGTGCTTTAAAAGAAAATGTTTTTGGCCATTTCGGCCGAGTAGCAAACATTCAATAACACCACAGACAAACCAGATTTAAAAGTAAGCTCATAATTCCCAATCCTATCAACTGGAGCAACATGCCTGTTCCCCATGATTAGGTCGAGCTCTCCGCGTCTTAGCTTTCTACTTCGTTTTAGTCCCTGCACATCAGTACAAATGTGAGTACCACATCCTGTGTCCAATACCCAGGAATTAGAAGCAGAAGTGTTGTGGAGTTCAATCATATACATACCTGAAGGTTCGGCCACACCCTTGGCCTTGAGCTCTTTAAGCTCCTTCAGGTATTTCGGACAGCTACGCCTCCAGTGTCCTTTGTCCCCGCAGTGGAAACATGTTGCATCCTCAGGAGTTTTCGCTTGAGGAATCACAGAGTTAGCCTTACCCTTACCCTTTCTTTTGGGCTTGGAGTTGGATTGACCAACTTTTTCCTTCCCCTTGCCTTTGGGGGGGGGGGGGGGGGGGGGTTGGCTTCTTCTTCTTGAATCCTCCTTCCCTGATGGCCAATACGGGAGCAGCAGGTTTAGCTTTGGCCATGTTAGACTCGGCGGTCTTCAACATGCCATGGAGCTCCATGATGGTTTTCTCCATGTTGTTCATATTGTAGTTCAGAGTGAACGATTCATATGAACTAGTCAGCGAGTTTAGGATGAGATCCGTGGCAAGCTCCTGACTAAAGGGAAAACCAAGACGCTCCAGCTAGTCAATGTACGATTTCATTTTAAGAACGTGTACACTGACACTGCTTCCCGGTGCCATTTTGCAGCCCACCAGAGATCTGACTGTGTCAAATCGTTCCTGCCTGGCCTGCTGTTAGAACATGTCCTTCAACTGGCTAAGCATGTCATACGCCCTAAGGCTCTCCATACCCTTTTGGAGTTCAGGTGCGATGGTTGCTAACATGAGGTAGCGACCTTGTTTGATTCGGTCAGACGTTTTTGGTACTCTTCCCGAATCACCCGAGATGATCCGGTTGGTGGTGCCTCAGGGAGGGGTTCCTCTATGGCTCTCTGCTTCATTTCCATCCTGAGTACGATTCTCAGGTTGCGAAGCCAGTCCATGAAGTTCAATCCCGTGAGCTTGTCCTTCTCGAGGAGCCCTTTAAGACAAAAGTTTGAAATCGATGAATTCGTGTTGTTGTTTGACATCTATCAAAGTAGAAAAATATATTTTAGTGATCTGAATTAAATAATCCTTGTTATAATAATTACCCAAATGTTTAAATAAACAATTATTTTTAACAAGGCTAAGATCCATATTTCACTTCTTAGCTACGACGGGTATGTCGCGGATCGCAACTAGAAGCTATTTAGGTAGGTAATCATTTTACCAATTCCATTCTCTATGAAACTCTTAGATCCTTGCGGGATTCGTTGATATCCATTATATCATTTGGCATGTTTAATCCCTTCTCGTGACGGGTATGCCGCAGATCACAAGTCTAGATTGTAAACCGTCCATGATAAAACACGTGACATCCGGCCCAAGACTCTCGGGTTTCGCGAATTTCACATCATCATCCCTAATGTATAACCGACGTGTTGGCTTTAGCACTTTCCACGCCGAAAAGACGGTTAGTTCAAATGTGTGTTTTAGTCATGGGTAGCGTTTGATTTACATTTTTAAAAACGGGTTTTTGTTTTTCTAGTTAAAACTTTTAACTTCTTTTAGCAATTTTTTTTTTGTTTTATACCATTTTAAAACAATTTTTATAATTTTGCTAAAATTCATTTGCTTGTTAGTTTGTTAACTCATTAACCAGACTTTGTGATTATTTAATTATTTTAAAATTAAATTTTTGTAGCATGCAAGGCCTAGACAAATTTATAAAAATAATAAATCAACCACAACAAGCAAAAACGGTAACAATGCCTCAAATCCTATGCTTTTTTCCAGTGAGCCAACACACGGAAAAACATGGTCAATCTAGGGACACAACCAAAGAGACGAGAATCGGCTCCCACTAAAACCACCATCACCAACAATGCGCGGATGGGCCGCCTTCAGGTTCAGCGACATTTTTGCGGCATCAGCGACAGTTTTCAGGCATCAGCGATGGTTCTGTCAGCATCAACGACGGTTCTGTCAGCATCAGCGACGGTTTTTCAGCACTTGCCTCCTTTAGTTGCACCGTCATCGATTTACAATTTTGGAAACTAATTTCTTACTTTATTCTATGCTATTTTACAAATACTTTTACATAGCATAAATGAAACGACATGCAAGTCGCGCAAATTATTACAACCCAATAATAAATCGAATATTAACCAACCATCACAATCACATGGGTCAAGAGAGACACTTGTTACCGGATCCATACGAACACAAATATGAACCAAAACAAGGAGTGCGAAAATCCTGGTAAGCCATATTTTGATAAAGATTGATTTAAACATACACTTTTGGCACTTAAACAAAATCAATCTTTGTTTGCATGTTTCTATGTCATTAAAAAAAATTCCTTCGACAACAAAAACACACAAACACACTTTTATGTTTTGTAAGTATGGTTTTCATGCCAAAACCATCCAAACAACATGCAAGTGAATCAAAATATTTTGGGAATACAAAACCAAAATCCATACTTAATGGAAAAAACAACTTTTTCTTTTATTTTACAAATACTAGTTTTGTAAAACAAGGTTTTCAAGACTTTAATTTATTTATCCCTCTTTGATTTATTTTATATCTAAGCAAAATAATATCTCTTGATATTTTTGGATCCATCACAAAAAAAAATCCGAAATTTTGATCTTTATTAATATTTGACCATGACATCAAAAACTTTCGTTTTTCCAACATGCATGTCAAAATCGAAGGTCCAAGAGGGAGAAAAAAAGACTTAAAACTTGAAAAACCTTAGAAATCCTTTTGCATGTTCTTTACACATCTTTTCCCGGAAAATGTGTACAAAACATTCAACAACGATTTCTTCAAGAAAAAGATGAGAAAAATGCTATAACCTTGCACAAGTGGCTCTGATACCACTATTGGAAGAAGAAGATTTACCAAACAAAAACATGCAACGGAAGCTTATAAAAAAACAAAAAACGAACTTCTTCTTCTAGGAGAGGATCCATTGTACAAAGAAAAATAGCAACTTAAAAAGGAGATGAAGATAAAATCATACCCTTGAAGACTTTGGAGGATTCAAAGGAGAATCCCTCTATCAAGGGCACACCCAAAGCTCCAAATGCTTGCAAGAAACCTTCTCACCAAAACCTTTGAGAGAAAGTACCCTTTTGAGAAAGAATGGTTAGCCTTTTTGAGAGAAAAGGACCCTTTCTTTCACATGCAAAACACACACTTGTGTGTGTGCGTTTTTGGCCGAAATTAGGAGGGAGAGAGAGGGAGGAATCGATTTGCTTTGTAAAGTGGAGAAGAGATGGAGTGTGGTCCTCACCAAAATGATGACACTTTTACTTTTGTGCCTCCTCCATTTTACAACATTGTTCCCTCAAAATTTCCTCTATTTTCTAGTTAAACCATCACTTATGATGTTTAACAAACTTTCCCCTTAACCATATAATTCTTGCAATTTTAGTTTGGACTTTGTGTGCGACCGAATAGGATAATGCCAATAATTAATTATTTTGTGTCAATGGGCATATCTCCAACACTCTGTTTGAAAGACCATTAGATTAGTCTTAGTATCGTTAGAGAAAATGTTTCGAGTGAACTTGGTTTCTATTGTTAGATTATTTGGAATAGTTTTGTGTGAGCGTGGCCGCTCTTCCTTGTGGGACAAGTAAAGTTTGAATTTATTTCAAAATGGTGGGGTGGATCATTCTGATGTTAGATTGTGAAAGTTTTCTTCTTATAATTCTGTATGCAAAGCGGATAATGGTGTGTTGGTTGACGTGGGGATAGTTCATTTGAATTGGTTGACATTGGTGTGTGATCAATGGGATTTCAGGGGAGTGAAGTACTATTTGTGCCAGGCGTACGCTATATTGGAGGGGTGAAAATCTTTGAAGTGGGTGTTGTCCGATAAGGGAACTCATGATTGTGAGTTAAAGTGACGATCCAAGGATGACCTTGTGTTATGTTGGCGAAGTGGGTGGTTATTCTCTTGTCGGGGATTCGTGTTGTTGTGGCGTTGACCTCAATAAAATTCTTTCTTTAAAGAAGTAAAGTGGTGCGTTTAGTATGGTTGATCGAGGATATTACCAGTGTTTAAATTTTGCAATTTACCGACATAAGGATGTCGTGGTTAACCAAGGGACAATTTCGAAGGATATCGTACGTTGTTGGCTTCGATCAGAAATGTTGGGTAACTTAATGGAACTACGTTGATTTAAAAAAAAACGAGTCTTTAGAATCTCAAGTCGGGGAACAGCTGGATGCGGAAGACATCCCCATAGAATGGAGTAGTGCGTTTCATGAGGAAAGTAAAGTCGAGCCACGTTTTATTGGATCAATGGCAGTTATCGAAAGAGTTGAGAAGATAATGATAAACTGAATGTAACCGATGAAATTATGGAGAATTCATAGTGTGTTTCACGTCTCAATTTTAGGGAGTGTGTGTTGGGAGTCGGTATGACGTATCTGTGCAAACAACGCGATTGGATGAGGAGTTGGATTTTCTTGTAGGGCCGAAAACGATCATTCAGCTGGGAAATCGAGAAGTTGAGATACAAAGAAGTTGGTCTGGTGGAGGTGCAATTGCAACTCTTAAAAGTTAATAGACAATGTAAGATTTGGAATCAGAAGCTAATTCCAAATGCCCGCATTTGTTCAGCAATGGCATTCTGATGACGGAATTCTTTTGAGGGGGAGGTATTGTAACACCTCATGTCTATAAAGTCCGAATCTTTTGGAAATTGTGGGGCTAAAGTGTGAAGTGTAGAATTTTCAGGACTTAGTTGCAAAATCTGAAAATAAAAGGGGTAAAACCCTAAACCCTTATCAATTGAAGCATTCATACATATTGGGCATTTTAGAGAGATTCTTGGAGAGCAAGAACCCTAGCTTGGAGGGTGGAAGAAAGCATAGCATCAAGAGGATTTGTGGCCTCATCTTGAAGGTATGACTCTTGCATCTTCTTCCTCATAATTGGGTGTGATTGATTTGTAGTTTGGGGTTTTGTAAACCTTGAGTTCTAATCATTGGAAAAGGAAACAAAAGATTTTGGGATTGATTTCCTCATGAGTTTTGATTAAGTCACTAAGAAACTTCATCTTTTTGCTTGGTAATCTCCATTATTGGCAAGGAATGAGATTTTGAGTTTTGGGTTTGAAATCATGAATCAATGGAGTGATTTTGTTGGGGTAAATGAGTTTTATATTTGGGTTTTTGATTCCTAAAGGTTTGATTAGCTAAAACTATCAGTTTTAGAGGTTTACAATCGATTTGGGGCATTTTGGAGGTCTTAGGGTTAAGATTTCGGGCTAAAATTTGCTGTGCAGACCTGGGAGGCATGACCAAAAAGTTGCGCGACTTACCACGCGGTTTGAAGCCACGTGGTAAGTGGCGCAAGTCACTGTTTGGTGCACATCTTCAGTTTGCTTCGTTTTTCGGGTCTAGAACGAGGCATCGTTTGGGGGTTTGTCTTAGGGGATTAGTAGAGATGTTTTGGGTTGTAATTAGATGGTTTAACACCATTCTTATGATGTCCAATTCGTGTGTTCAGTTTGAGCTAAAGTGTGTTTCAAGGCGTGTGTTGATTTGCTAAAGCTCAGGTGAGTTCCCTTAACCCCCTTTGTGCGAATGAAATGTTTTACTAAAGTTTATATAACTGAATATGGTATTGATCATGATGGCATGATTAGACACTTTGAAAAGCTTTGTTATTATATGATGTGAAAATGTTTATTAACGCATGCACGTTATGAAAATGTTATAAACGTACATGCATGGCTTATGTGGTACTTGACATGATGTTTTTGGAGTCGGGTTGCACAGTGGGAGCAATGTACCTTGGGATATCATATATCCCTTGGGAGTTGATTTATACACGTATGTATGGAATCCGTTTCATGTGTATGTGGGAATGGGGTAATCTGCTTGGGCCCCGTTGGCAAAAGGGGAGTCGGTTTGGGCCCCGATCGTGGATACTGCCGTGTGGTAAAGATTGTCTATGAACAATGTGCAAATACCCAAGTATGATGTTGATTGGTTAAAATGATTTTGATGGGCCTTTATGGCGGTTTGCATACTGTTATATGTGGTTTGTTAAACTGTTTTCGAGAGGAAATTCACTAGACCTCATGGTCTAACCCTCGCTTTTTAAAAATTAAAACCATTTTCAGGTAAGAGGTTTGTTTGGGGTTTCATCTGAAGAAGATGAAAAGAGGTGGAGCTACAGAAGAGGTATAGTCTAGTGGAGACTTGTAGTTCACCGTCGAGCTTCCTGTAGCATCTCAGTTGTGAAGGTGTCTATCTGTTGCGTAACTAGAGTTGAGATCGATGTATTTTGTGTATTTTTGGACCATTTTGTGTGTGTAATGTTATGAATTATATTTTATGGAATTTGGGTTGTTACAAACAAACCGTGCTTCCAAAAGATGAAAATATGTTTACACCAACACTTGATCCATTCCCAACTAGTGGCGGATCCAGAAATTTTGGTCATAGGTGTCGAAGTTTAAGAAACATTATATATATAATTTCGGTGATAAAAAACGTACATATTACGTATTATATGTTTTTACACTATACTCAAACTAATAAGTAGAACTAGGTTGAGGAATATTGCACATTACCACCACCACCACCGGTCTTAGATGTAGACTCAGTCATACATTTTCTAGGTCTCGAATGTATATAAAATCGGGGAAGTACGAAAAAGTTGTTCAATAATTGATTTTTATTATCAAAAATAAAATTGAATACAAAATGTTAATAATTATAGAAAACAAATAATTTTAATATCACTAAACGCAAAATCAATTAATAACCATTTCTAAACGATATTATCTCACGTATATTTTAATAAAAAACATCCAATTTGTTCTACTATTTGGATGTCGCTACATTTTTTTCCAAGAATCTTTTTATTTTTCTAACAAATTAATAAGGCAATTAACAAATAAACTACCAAATAACTAACGATTAACATATAGATTAACAATTGAGCATCATCTAACAGACCCTAAATTCAAACAGCTAATGATAATTAGAGTCTACATTAATAGACCAAATTGTTTACATTAGTGAAGATCATGTGGGCTAATTTATTTCTATTGAATTATGGGCCAATGTATTTTCAAGAACTTGGTCAAAGAACTAAAAGGGGTCAAAACTTCCTTTTTTTTTTGGAGGTGAAAGTATTTTATGTATTTATAGAAAGAAATATTGTAATACAAAAGTTATTCTTTTTGAAGGTTTGCCCTCTTCTCAAACATGTACATCTGCCCATGTTCCCAACCAAGAGATATATGTATGTATTTTTATATATTGTTTAGTTTCATACATTTGTATGCGTGACATAATACGATTATTTTGCTGCAACTAAACTTACGACGGATAGCAATAAAATGTACACAGGGAGAACGAAAACTAGGCAAAAAAGGGAGAAAACGCTACTACAAAAATGAGAATGAAACTCAGACTAGGCATTAGGGGTGCTCAAACCCGACCAACCCAATCAATCCAACACAACCTTACGTGAAATAACCAACCCCCCGATGTCCAATCGAGTTGTAAAATCTTCAAACTGTATGTATTGGGTTGATATCGGGTTACGTTCATTTGAACCCAACCCAACCCGATGAACCCGATATACTTTTATTTCTTGAATTTAATATGATTGTTAAGTCTCTATTAATATGTATGTTAGACAATTACACTATTCACCCCCCCCCCCCACACACACACACACATATATATATATATGAAACAATTTTATAGGAATGAAAAAAATATATGAAATTACATAAAAAAACACAAATATATAAAACAATTTCATCAAGAAATGAATGATATGAAACATTTCATCAAAATAAACAATTTCATGAAACAATTTCATCAAGAAAATCTATGAAATGATTGATGTTGAAAATGATCGTGTAAACTTTGGATTTCATATGTTTAAGTTTTAAGAAATATGACAAAGTGTATAAAATGATTGATGTTGAAAATGAATTATAAGTAGACAAAACAACATATTCTAGGTTACAAAAATATTTCGATGTGCCAAAATATTAAGCCGACTAGACAACCTGTACGGTTTAGGTTGAGTTGGGTTGAAATTTGGTTTAGGTTAGGTTAAGTTGAGATTTTTCAAACCGCCAAACATTGGGTTAAGTTTTTTAATGTCTTCAACCGATCAACCTAACCCGTGAACACTCCTACTAGGCATGTTGGGTTGGCTTAGGCCTAAACCCAATATCAACCCTGTTAGGCGGACTGCGTCTAATCAGTTGTTTGTGAGTTGGGTTGGGTGGGTTGAAAATGGTTTTTCATATAATTGAATAATACTACAATTAATGTTGTAATCTTCAAAATAAACAAACTTTTGGAGATGCTCTAAAACATCAAAGGTGTTGAGTTTTTTTTTATAACCACAAGTGTTTGGACTACTTTACACATTCTTTGAGACCTCAATTAATCACATAAGTTCTTGAGATTAACAGTCTAAGAGCATCTCCAACAGCTTGCCCAAAATGAGGAAAATGGAGAATATGGGGATTTTGGGCTAATATTTAGCTCCAACAGCTTCCCCAAAACTATCCCCAAAATGAAGAAACTTGGAGAGAGAAGGGTTTTTTCTCCAAATATGGAGATCACTCCAAAAATGATTACCAAGTGAGAGGACCAATAAGAAAATTTGAAAATAAATATGTAGAGAGAGAAATAATATTTTAATATTTTAATTAATGTTGGATTCTCCAAAATGGGGAAGCTGTTGGAGATGAATGTATTTTTTTAGGGATTTTGGCTTTTGGTTCTCCATTTTGGAGAAATTATGGGAAATCTGTTGGAGATGCTCTAACAAACCTCTAATAATAACAAGTGGATATATACCGGTGCCTAATAGGAAGTCTAAATTGAACTACCACTTCTAAAAGCTCCAAAATGTTCATTTATCGGATATACATGTATTTGCCACAATTTATCTATTTGCCACATGTATTCTTGTTATATATACATAATTCACATCATTAAGACATAAATATCCAAAGTGTTGATGAAACAAATCTTATATGACAATTTGTCTCACACTAATGAAACTAGAATTTTTAAACTTTTTTGAGTCTTGATCAAAATGATGAAAACAAAGTTTAAGTAAATTTTTATTTCAACAGATTCTTTAATATTTTCTACAAAATAGAGAAGTGTAAAGTTCTCCAGAAATTCCTCAAAAATGATTAACATGAAACCTTTTTGTATTGAGTCCTATTATTTACACAGTGTAAATTACATTTTAGGAGCAGGGCAATAACACCTAGGCAATCATTTTTTCCTTTTGTTTTTTTTATCTTTTTTTTGGGAAATTAATTAAAATACCCTAAGTTTGACCATGTTTTACTGAAATACCCAAAATCTCTCCCACTTTGCAAAAATACCGTAAAAATCCGCGATGGGAGTCCGAGATCGCGGGCCAGGGACCTTTCTGACACTTTTTTAAACTTGCAGGGACCATTTTTGAAAAATGGAATCCCGCGATGGGGTTATTTTTGTGACTTTTCAATTGCAAGGGACCATTTTTGAAAAATTCCAGGGACCATTTATGAAAATTTTGATATTTTTGTCATTTCGTCCATTTTACGAATTTAAAATGAAATGTTACACTTTCAACCCCTATACTTATTTACTAAATTTACTTTATACCTTTTACTTTCATTATTTTAATTTTACATTTAACACATATAATCGTTTATTAAATAAAATACGTTAAAAAAATACGTTTTAATTTTAACAAATTACACCATTATAATCGTCTCTTCGATACGTTCGAAATGAGCCCAATCTTGAATTTTTTTGGATTTATATATTTTAATATATATCATATACAATTATACACTACATAAAAAAATATTTTTTATATTTAAAATTCATACTCTTATATTTAATTATTTAATTTATGGTACATCTCTTATTTTTTTTTCAATTTTGTTTTACACTCCTATCGCATTAACATAATAATCATATATTAACTAATTCATTAAATCGTTTTAAATTATTATTATTTGAATGTGTTTATAGATTTCGTCTGAAAAAGTTGCCTGCATGATTCCACTGAAAAAGTAACTGCAATATTCGTCTGCTCTTGAATAAAGGTCTTTCATTAGGCAGAAAATTAGTCTTTAAGTAGTCAAACATAGCTAATTAATGAGAATTTAGATCAGATTTATATGGTACTATCAAATGCAAGTTTCTATAATATAGATATTGTTCTACATTACATGATACCAATTTTTGCATCATATGAATCACTTTCAGACAACAAGAACCAATACCCCAATAATCAAGAAATAAATGCTTGTTCATCCAATAATCTCTGTATTAGGATTATCGCAAGTTTCATAAACCTACTTACTAGGTGTTGGAAATATGGGTTTTACTAAACTTTGGACGCATTTAAATTTATATATATGTGTTATATATAACTAACTTTTAGTAGGTTTATGTTCTTCTATATGAGATCTTCGAAATGATATATAATGCGTCCAAAATAGAGTATGTGTGAAAGAGATATCGATACTCAAAGTTGAGTAAATGGATGAAATTAGCAAAAACCAAATGAAGTAAACAGTAAGTCAATCACAATACTTTAACAAAATAAGTTAATACTAAAAATAACAATTATTTAATGTTACATAAACAACCTAACGTGGCCCTATTAGACAATGCGCATAAATTGACTCCGCCATATGTCGGCGGAAATTCATTGCCTCATCGTCGGTTTCGTTAGGGAGTACCCATATCTCCTCGTTATTTATCAACTTTTGGACATTACGGCATACCCATACACCGCAATCCGCATATAACCCGGTCTGCTGGGGTACTTGGCCGACCATCTTTGTGCGAAAGATACTTGACACTTCGCGACGTCTATGATCCCCGATCAATGAAAAGAACGTATATAGTTTTGTTTTAAACGATTGCATCTGCTCTGTCAATTGTTGTTTGCAGAGACCGTCCTTTTCGCTGTCATATAGGGTCATGACCATAGTGTCTAGTTCAAACACTCCAAGCAGCCAATGTCTGGGATGCAAGCATATGGGGATGTACACCTGAAATATTACAATATATGTCATATATGTTATTAAATAAAATAACAGTAAAACGATTTGCATACCCTATCGAGGAGAGTCCAAGAGGTCCCTTCCGAGCCATTGCATATTTCGATCACGGAGGCGGGACCTTGATGGTCCATCAGTATACACTGAAAGAACATAGTGTGCATGATGGTCCACCTCGTGTCTACGCCACGATGTTTTTGCAACAGGCTAACCCAAGAATCGACGTGCTATGCATAAAAAATAGATGGTTAGACATGTAATATAAATATATTTGATTATATATGACTATAATTTAACTTCATACTAACCGTATCGTCTAAGTCAGAGTTCACAGGGTCTTCCGCAAGCAATGTTTCAAAAAACGAGGGGTTGATTTCTAAGCCCCCGTAAGGGGTGAATGTCAAGTTGGGGAGGCGACCAGTCCGGCACATCCTCAATATTTCTGATGCCGGTTGAGGCTCCGGTGAAGGCACCTTTCCCCTTTTCTTTCCTCCCTTCTTTCCCCCCGCTTTCTTTGCTTGTTTTTAGCGGGCGGTGGTGTCGTAGATCCTTGTTGGCCAAACGGGTGACGAAACCATTGTGAAATTTTATGCGACCGCTTTAGAGGGAGCGGGGTCACCTGTGGTGGTGGATCTACAACATCCATCGAGTCATCGTCAGGCTCCGAGAAGTGCTCCGAGAAGTGATCCTGGATAATAGGAGACCCCGTCTGAAAATTACGTTACTCAATGTTTTAAGTACAATTTAGGAAATGTTCACAATTAAACCAAAACTACCAAAATAACTTACAGTATGCATTTCCGGCCTGTAATAGTCATCGGCCGAACCGCCAAAGATGTTTGTGATTGATGTGGTGGCGAACGACGGCGGCATCTGCGAGGTGTATGCCCCCGACATCCCGGCCTGCGTGACATTGATCATTAAAATAGTTACAAAATTAGGATTATCGATATATAACTATAATGGTTACTTAGTGTCACTAACACTCTTCGGGATAGTAGAATATGATGTGGTGGCGAACGGCGGCGACATCTGCGAGGTGTATGCCCCCGACATCCCGGCCTGCGTGACATTGATCATTAAAATAGTTACAAAATTAGGAACAAACATATAACTATAATGGTTACTCAGTGTCACTTACACTCTCCGGGATAGTAGAATAGGATGTGGTGGCGAACGGCGTTTCCGACATCCCGGCCCCCGACATCCCGGCCTGCGTGACATTGATCATTATAAGAGTTACAAACTTAGGACCGTCTCGGAAGCATACTGGCTATACTCACGGCCCAGGAAGCCCATATCCACGATCACCACCAAGCATACACGGACAACATCGTCGTCGGTTAGGGCACTAAGGCCCTCTTTCATCATGTCCCGGGCTGCCTTCAGCTACAAACGAGATGCTGAAATGCCCCAAACCCTAGGAACGAAGGAGCAGTCTTCTAAGGGAGGAAGGGGGGAGCCTCTCCAAAACGTAGTCCTGTAATTAGACAGAACTCACGACGCCCAAAATGCAATTGAGAGCCGAAGAAATCAAAATGCATCTCCTCCGGCTCAGCGTTGGCGCCCTCGACCTCCAACTGTAGAAACATGTGTAATAGCGTAGGGTCGCCACCAGAGTAAGACACATCCATCCATGGCCCGAACGGTGTCTCTCTATAGATGGTCTCAAGGGTATCCGCGCGATCACCTAATCCCCTAAAGAGCGCTCCTAATTCCTCGATGTAGGAAACTTTGCACCTTACCGTCAAGTCGATGTTAAAGAAATCCTTCTACATAGTCATTCACAGATGTTATAGTTAGTGTTATATATAGATGTTGCAGTTTATTTTATTTTATATAGATGTTGCGGTTTATTTTATTTCAACGTATCATATTGTTATATATAGATAAAGTGCGGCGGTATTTTATTTCAACGTATAATAGTGTTATATATAGATAAAGTGCGGTGGTATTTTATTTCAACGTATAATAGTGTTATATATAGATAAAGTGCGGTGGTATTTTATTTCAACGTATAATAGTGTTATATATAGATAAAGTGCGGTTTATTTTATTTCAACGTATAATAGTGTTATATATAGATAAAGTGCGGTTTATTTTATTTCAACGTATAATAGTGTTATATATAGATAAAGTGCGGTGGTATTTTATTTCAACGTATAATAGTGTTATATATAGATAAAGTGCGGTGGTATTTTATTTCAACGTATAATAATGTTATATATAGATAAAGTGCGGTTTATTTTATTTCAACGTATAATAGTGTTATATATAGATAAAAAAATTGTTAAGAGTGTGTTTTTATAAAAAAATGTTAAGGGTGTGTTTTTATAAAAAAATTGTTAAGGGTGTGTTTTTATAAAAAAAACACATTTTTAACAATTTTTTTTTTATAAAAACACACTTTTAACAATTTTTTTATAAAAAAACACTCTTAACAATTTTTATATGAAAAAACACACTATAACAACATACACATTATAACATACAAATATCACATTCAAACATAAAACCATAAAACTATAACAATTTTTTTATAAAAACACACTCTTAACAATTTTTTATAAAAAAACACATTTTTAACAATTTTTTATAAAAACTGTTTTTGTAAAAAAAAAATTAACAATTTTTTTTTTATAAAAAAACACATTATAAAAACCATAAAACTATAACATTTTTTTATAAAAACACACTCTTAACAATTTTTTATAAAAACACATTGTTTTTATAAAAAAATGTTAAGGGTGTGTTTTTATAAAAAAATTGTTAAGAGTGTGTTTTTATAAAAAAAAACATTGTTAACAATTTTTTTTATAAAAACTCACTCTTAACAATTTTTTTATAAAAGAACACTCTTAACAATTTTTTTATGAAAAAACACACTATAACAACATACACATTATAACATACAAATATCACATTCAAACATAAAACCATACATATCATGTTAAACATACAACATATTCAAACATAAGTTATAAACACTATAACAACCTACAAATCATATATCTTAACTTAAAATAACATACAAAAAATAACAAAAAACATAAGGAAAACATACCACAGAGGTAATACGAGACATCTTCACAAAACCCGAACGCGTATTCCACACGACAAAATTGAGAGAGTGGGAGAAAATTGAGAGAGTTTGATTAAAAATTGAGAGAGTGATTAAAAGAATGAGAGTGCCGTTTTTTGGCCCCCCCCCTTATATAGTGCGGCCGAAGAAAAATTAGGGTTTGGTTCGTCAAACAGACTTTAGGGTTAACCCTGTGCCGACACGTGGCACTATTGCCCGCGATCGCGGGGGGTCAAAGAAAGTCAAACGCGGGCAGGGACCAAAACTGCACACGCGGGCATTCTTGAGGGGGGAAAGTTGGACCGCGGGCATTCTTGAGGGACCAACGCGGGCAAAGTGGGCAAACTTTGGACACGTGTAGCCCGCGATCGCGGGGGTCAACGAGAGTCAAACGCGGGCAGGGACCAAAACTGCACACGCGGGCATTCTTGAGGGGGGAAAGCTGGACCGCGGGCATTCTTGAGGGACCAACGCGGGCAAAGTGGGCAAACTTTGGTGACACGTGGCCTGGAGCCCGCGATCGCGGGCTCTATCGCGGATGTTTGGGGTATTTTTGTAACATGAGAGAGATTTGGGGTATTTCAGTAACACTTGGTTTGACTTAGGGTATTTTAATTAATTTCCCTTTTTTTCGTTATTTTTATCCGTTGTTATTTTTTGTTTTTGTTTTAATTTGAATTAAATGTTAATTTATATAAATTAATAATAATAAAAAGTTAATTGTATACTAATCATGTATAAAATGTGAGATATAAAAAAACTGCAATAAAGAAGATTGTTGTTGAACCAACGAGAGAGATAATATTTTATTATTTGTATTAAATATTTTAATAATATAATTAGTATTATAACCACCAAAATCAAGAATATATTTGTTTTTTTTTTTTGAAGATTTTAAGTTATGATTCTCCATTTTGGAGAATCTATTAGAGATACTCTTAAAACATCTTCAACACAAACACAAGGTTTTTATAAACAAAAAGTGTATTTTTTATAAAAACAAACATCGGAGAGAGTTCCTATATAAACATCACCCCTTTCAAGTTCTTGTACAAGACCTTGGTTCTTATTTTAAAGTTGGTTTGAAATGACAATTTAATAGTTTTTTCACACATATATATATATATATATATATATATTATTGGCGTTGAAAAATACATGAAACCCATAAAAAGATTATTTAATTATAAGAACTATAATTATGAACTTTTATATAATATCTTAATTTAATAAGTTAAAAGTAATGTGGCAATAAAAAGTATTAAAATAAAAAATATCCTTACAGTAACCTCCTCCATTGGAGTTGGAGGTGCTAAACCTCAAATTTTGGCTGCAAATAAGTTTCATGATGTTTTTAAATTGATTCCAAAGATATTATGTTCTAACATGTTGCTATTAGCTAGAGACATTACACTAAATGCTTATCATAAAAATGATAGTATACCAATTATTAATTATTGACATATAATTATATAAAGTTATATTGATTATTACCATGAAAAAAAGTCACATTAAAAAAAGAAAAAACTATTGAATGAATAGTCTCATGGCATATATTCCATTGTAAAACCATTTAAGGTGGTAGGGGTTGTTAAAGAGATAATTTGGAAAACAAGCCACCAAATCATTGAGACTCCCACTTTTATGTTTCTTTTAAAGTTAAAATTACATTAAATATTATTATAGTTATAATTTTGTAGTTATGTTTTATATATTAAATTAAATAGAGTAAAGTACATTCATTATTGGTTTACAATGTATATCCCTTAAATTGATATGATTGGTGTACATTTCACACACCTTTAATTCTTTACCGTTAAAATGATTTGTCAGGATATTTTAGTCTTTTAACCATTTAAATTTTACTTTTGTCATTTTACCTTGAAAATGCCCAACAATATTATTTTGACCTTCCCCCCATCATTTGTCATCTTATAGCTTACATAACCTGTTACGACTGACTTCAACTCAAACTTCAAAACCCACTACAACCTCTTTAATTTACATGACAGTGGCTAATTATAACATTTCTTGTATAACACCAAACCCACTACAACTTCTTTAAATTTCAAAAACCACCACAATAGCTAATATTTCTAGTAAGGGCCAAACACCCTTTTATTTACTCAAGCAAAAACAATACCTTAAATCCAAATCAAACAAAAATTGGAAATTAGAAAGACCAACTAAATAAAATAACCAAATAAAGAATAAAATCCCTTCTACAATCCATCCTTAGAAATACCTCAACTTTAAAACACAATAACATCAATATTCAATAGCTTAAGTCATACGCCAAGACTACATAAGGTCGGGTGTTACTCAATCCAAATATAAAATTGTTATTCCCAATATGCGGAAGACTTCACCAAGCTATTCATTTCTCGAGCACACAACTAGCTCTCAACTCTTCACAATGTCGCTAGTACAATTCTCCAACCGGAACCTGCTGCACATGCCGATAAAATTAAGAAGGTTAGGCTAACGCCTAGTGAGTTCAAAAGTTTTCATCATGATCAAATATTTCGTTAAACGAAAAGAATGCAACTTAAATCATGATTTCCAAAAAGATTTATATTAAATGTGCAAACAACTCATTTTTTTCAACGCACACAAATCCCGTGACGAAAGCTCCAATATAATGCATTTCTCAATAATGGACTCAAATCCAAAACTCACCTAAAACGTGAATAGATATTAAATTTCCAAAAAATATACACGTGAATAAAACTTCATTGTTCGAAACATCCAAACAAGGATGAGGCATAATACACTGCCCATAAATCATGGAAAACGATCCATATAAATATAATACATCATCGAAAACAATAGATACAAGTAAATACCCAAAACAACACCTTCTAGTGATGGGGAGACCCGATTCCATCGAATGTGGCGGGTAGACAAAGTTAAACCACAAATATATGTTACAAGCATGTTTTATGGATGGAAAAACCTATGACATCAACCCTATCCAAGTCTTTAGTCAAATTTGGACATCAACCCAAACCGGATCTTTAGTCCACGGAGACATCAACCCAAACCGGATATTTAGTCTATTGAGGCATCAACCCGAACCGGATTGTTAGCCTAGTGAGACATCAACCCAAACCGAATCTTTAGTCCATAGAAACATCAACCAAACTGGATCTTCAGTCTATTGAGGCATCAACCCAAACCAAATCCTTAGCCTAGAACCACCAAGTTCAACCTTATATGGGTCTTTACCTTGGGATCTCACCATCCAAAACAAGCTTGTTTAATTTAGAAATTAATACATGATTCTAAAAGAATAACCAACGCATTCAAATCATGTAGTTCCCAAATAAGATGCAATACATACAAATCATAACCAAAGCTCTACATAGAGCTATCAAATCGGACAAATTTCTCCAAGACCCAACAGAGTCAAAAACTAAGGCACAAGCTCAAAAGATCAAATGACCAATTTTTAAAAGTCAACATATGCAAATGAAATGTATTTAACCCATATTATGCAAATACAAGCTCCAAAGGCATAACTAACTCAAAACCCCTTCATTGACATTTTCCAAATGAAATCAAACCATTTATATACCTAAATACTTTATAACTTGATAACGTATATCTTTCACAATGGGTTATAAAACCAAAAGCATCAAGAGTGCATAAATATCAAATGATATTCATTTATGAGATAGATCACTCAAAAGGCATACCCTCACGGTTTATTTACCAAAGTGTCCAAAAACCTAATGATGGACATCTCATGAGATTTATTAGAATGAGACGTACTAATATGCAAACTCATTAAAAGACCCACTCATGCGTATTTTCAAAATGTCCCATAACTTAAACTTTTCATTTTTCCAACAAACACTAAAAGTGCATATTTGTCAAATAGCCCTCATTTATACAATAACTCATCAAAACACTATTATTTATTATTTATTTATCAAGTTACCCAAAAATCCCAAATGTGGGTGTTTTACAAGATTTGTAAAGCTCTCAACACTTTAAATAGTTAAAACCCACTAAATAACTCTACAATTGATAATTTCATGTAAAACACATAAACACTTTAAAATAAACATTTTTGGCATGTACCACGTTTTCACAAACCAACTTGAACTCACCTTGCTAGATTTAGGCTAAATCTAGATTTTCCCTAACTTGAGCTTCTATGAAGAAACTTGGATCCTCAAGCCAAAACTTACAAAACCCTAGATCCACAAGCTTTCGACCATAAATAGTCATATCCAACATTTAGAATCGTTTTCCCCTAACATATTATATCAAAATCTCCATTTATGCAAAAAAACCCTAATTTCTTAGGTGGAGAAAAGAGAAGATTACCTCAACCACAACTTGAATCCGTCAACAAACTCTTCTAGGTTAGCAAAAATGAACTTCCAACTCCAATAATGAGAGTGAGATGAAGAACTCTTGCTCTAAGCTTCCATTCTTTAGCTTGATGGAGAACAACCACTTTCATACCCAAAGAAAAGATTCTAGAAAAAGGTTAAGGTTCATATAAATGGTGTGGGGTTTGATTTGGGAAAGAAAGATGAGGAGGAGAGGATGATTTGGGGGTTTTGGAGGTGGGGGTCGAGTAAGGGAGGAAGAGACCAGATCTGATTCGGTTTATAAAAGGTAGGAGAGAGAGGACAGAAAAGTTGAAGGTGAAAAAGGGTGAAAAATTCGCCAGACACAATGCGGACGTCCGCTTGAAGCCCTATGCGGACGTCCACTTCGAACTTTCCTGAAAACCCCTCAAACCTTTGTTGCTTCCGCGGAAACATGCGGAAGTGCGGCCCTATGCGGACATCTACTTGCTTACCTATGCGGGCGTCCACTTGACCCCAAAAACCAAATTTCCGAAATTGAACGTATAAGGCGAGGGTGCAACATCGGAAGGTTATAACCAAACGAATACTGAATTCTATCATACATATGACACCCTTAGCTTACGAAGTACCTCTTAATAATAAAACGTCTACGTCTTAGGAGTTTAATGCATAAATAGATCAAAATGGGTTCTATTCCCTTACCGACAAAATTTGGGGTGTTACAATCCTCCCAACCTTAAAAAAGATTTGGTTCTCGAAATCTAGCTTCCCATTTAACGATGCCCTCATAATTGACTGTCTATGTTTACGAGGAGTTGTCTCTAATCCACTTGATGGTACTGCCACGATAAACTTCATGCTGATACTTAAAACAAATGTCCCCTTAGGCACATTACACTTGTATTCGAGTGATCGCTTAACTTACTAGAGTAACTCCTAACCACGTCGGTTGTCTCCCAACCTTAGGTGATCCATACTTCCCCAATGGCAGATCCCGACTTCCAATCAGTCCGGATCTACACGCTTTTAAACTCTTTCTCCAACCAATCCAAGGTTTGATCACTACCGAAACCAACAAAATTCCAAATTCAACTGGTCCCGCTACTGAACTGTCATTTAACTTTAACGAGTACCATTTGACTCAAAACGGACGGTCGTCCTCGACCCAAAATTATGCAGTTCCCAAAATACGTTCAAGCGCCAACACTCCAAATTGCAAATTCTTTACCAGACAAGGAAAAGTCATTCAACTATATCCACTTATCACAGCCAGAACTTCTTAAAATTACTACATGCGATACCAATATCCCTTAGGATTTGACGACAACACTCAAAGTACATCAATGGCTTTTGGCCTCATAGTCCAAAAGTTAACACCTAACACTCTCACCAAGATTCGAACTGCAACAGAGTTCCATACACGAATTTCATTCATCGAACATACCCACAAAACCAAGGTTATTAGCACGGTGTCTAAAGGGTTCTACACATCCCTTATGCAATAACTGACCAGTACCCATAACAAATTTGCCGAAACGAACGGTTTACCACAAGCATTAACAGAAGTTACTGCGAGCTTCACCCTTCAGTTACAAAAGTGCATCGACCTTGCAAACGATACTATTCGGATTACGGTACTATCACGCGTCGGAATGCCCAACCTTCCACTAACAAGGTTCTATACGCCCTCACCCTTAACCAGGGTTGCTTAACCTTCCAAAGTCCTAATGAGTTCAAGGTTTTCAAGTGAAACACACAACAAATATGCCAATCGAAATTTCATAAGACTTTTCAACACGAAGGTTTTTATAACAATTTATCGTATGTGTAAAAAAATCTACTACCACTTACCGGGTAGTTGTGCAAAATGGACACACTCTGTTGGTCCCGAAAGGCTTAAACAAGTTTGTAGAAGGGGGGGGGGGGGGGGGGTTGAATACAAACACACTATTTTACTTTTCTAAATTGTTTATTGATAAATCATTAACAATTTACAGCTTGTTGCGGAAACAAGATTAAGGATAAACCTAAATCTAAACAAGTTGGAACACTAAGGTTTCTTGCACTAAGAAAGATATGGAGATTACTAATAAAATCCTATCTTGAGAGATTTGAACTTGTCCAGAGTTAGCAAGTTACTTCAAATGAAGTGAGTTCATCTCTTTATATACTGCATGCATTTAATGCAATTCAGTATACACTTTACACGTGTCATCAGCGGATTGGTTGCATGTCATTGACCTTTGTTGACAACCTTAGTAGCCGCATGAATGAACAGTGTAGTATCAGAGTGGTTGTACGATTTCAGATTTTCGGAGGTTCTTTTCTGACATTTCGTACGGTGGCGTGCAAGGGAGGTTAAGACAAAAGTACTTTGTACGGAGGACTTCATGATCAGCTTTCGTTGATTCAGCGATTATCATTTACTATTCAGCGAATGATAAAGTTCAGCGATAGCTGAAGTCTTGTACTTGATACTTCACGTTGAGTGGACAAATCTGAGTCTTCGCTGATCCGCATCAGTTCATTAGGAGACTTGTCGCTGGTTCTTGAGCTTGATCTTCGACTTCAGCGTAGAACCTTTGTTGACGTGAATCTTGTCTTCAGGAATCATAAGTAAACAACTAATTTATCAGCGATCACCATAAGGACTGAACAGACTCAGCGATATGGTGAACAGTGTTCGCTGAATGTTTAATCTAAAAGTGCGAGAGTTCCTATCAGCAATACTGTAAGATCTTAGTACTTATCAGCGATAGTGAAACTCTGATACATATTGTTTACTTACAATTTTCACTAAGTATTTAAGATAGGGTCATTATCAAATCACTGAGGGTTTGGATCAACAATCTCCCCCTATTTGATTATGACATAGCAACAAAGAAAATTGCTATTTAATGAAAACATAAGGATAAAAAGAACTCATAAAATATTTGTCCCTTTTACTGTTTTCTGGGATCTTTTCAGTACTGATGGAGTAAAGTACATTCGCTGAAATCTTTCTTTAAATCTTTGAATCAGGTTACAATATGAATAAGAAAGATTACAAGTACAAGCGAAATAAATTACAAGTACTGAAGGATGTCTGATACAATAGAGAAAGTGGTGATTGTTGTCAGCCTTCAAAGGGTTCTTCCTTAATGAGAAGTTCATCAAGGGTTGTCTTTTCAGTTGGAATCATCCAGTCAGGAACCTTTTCTCCTTTATTCTTTAGCTTCAGAGCAGCTTCAAAAATCAAGGGTTTTAGGTGTCGTGCCTGAATGTCTTTTCTGAAGTCGCACCAGTAGATGAGATCTCTGAGCTGTTCGATTGGAGTGATTGGAAGCTCAGCGATCCGTTGAAAGCATTTACGTCCGTCGTAGTCAAGAAAGAATATTCCATAAGGATTACTGATGACTTTACCAGGGACGAAAAGTTCACATGGTGGCAAAGAGATGTCAAGGGCAGATAGATCAGGATCAGGACCAAGTACTTCAGCGCGAGAGAAACCAATTCCAGTTTCATTTCGTATGACAGGACCTGAGTTTGAATCTTGACGTTTCTTCTTTGGTGAGCCCCTTTTTCTTTTCGGCTTTAGATCAGGAACAGGAGGAATATCCACACAAGAAGATAACAAATCGATCTGTCTGTTTATCAGCTTTTCGAAATGATCCTTGTACTTAGATTTTGATGGTTGGATAGCTAACCTCATCTCCAGCCATTCAGAGAGACCATACCTTTTTACAGTGTCAGCACGAAAGGTTTCAGATGAGCCATCTTCTCTGAACAGTTTGATGTCAACAATAGGTACTCCGATGGAGGTTCTTCCAGAGATGAATACCTTGTTGATCTTCGCTGGACGATATCTGAAGTGGATTTTCTCTTTACACCAGATCAGGGTGGTCTGAGAAACTTCAGCTTTCTTTTCCACGATCTTCTGGGCTTGTTCCCAAAGCTTTCGTTGGATTTGAATGGGAATACGCTTCAGCTTGGGGTCTTTGACAGATTCTTGAGTGAGCTTGATGGCGTATTCTCTGTCTTTATCTTCAGCTTCCTTCCTTTCAGCGATGAGGCGTTCAGCTCTGAGATGATCCTGGTATTCAGCTTTTGAAATTCTGAACTTAGGAGGAACTGAAGGTAGTTGATCGCGCCTTAGGATGATTCGCTGATCCTCGAATCGCTTTATCATTTCTTCTCTCCTCTTTTGATCTTCTTCACTCAGCTTTTGAGAAACCGAGGAAGGTCTGTTTCTGTGCGAGAGAGGTTGTTCTTCTGATTCATCAGTCTCAGAGATTAAATCTAAGACTGAGAGTATGTCTTCAGCGGTAGCTGGAATTATTGGTGAAGTCGCAATAGAAGATCTTTCAGCGATATCCTCAAACAGGGGAGAGGACTAGCTGAAACGCAGCGATCTTACAAATAAGAACTGGGTAGAAGAACTTGGGTAGAAAAGATAGAAAAAAATGTGGATGTGTATGGTGTTTGTGGAATGGATAACTGATTGTTCAGAGATGATCAGGGAAGGAAAAATAAGTTTAGTGTACCTGACAAATCGGCTTTGCAAGTAGGATCGCCAGATTATCATCTTCAGCGATGCCTTTGTCTTTGCTTTTCTCAGCGCCAGAGGCTGAGTGCTTTGTCTTTGTTTTTGTCTTCTCCCCTGTGGATTCGGTTATCACGATCCCTTTAAGAGCTTTTCGAGGAGCATTTTTTACGACAAAGAATTCGTTATCTTCATCATCATCATCATCATCGTTCCTTGGAGAGGAGGATGGTTCAGCTTCAGGGATGTCGATGTCTTCGTCTTCTTCTGCTTCGGATTCCTCAGCATCTTCTTCGAGTTGCTCCCCCTCAGATACAGAGGCGAGGTTCTCGGTTCCCTCAGGGTTTTCATCTCCCTGAGGTCCAGTAATCAGATCTTCATTACCCTCTCCCCTGATAGATTCATCATGGGAAAGGTCTTCAGCGCTCTTATTTTGATCTTCAGCGCTCTTCTCCTGTTCAGGGCTCTTCTCCCCCTCTTTCTCATGATGGGCGGGGGAGGAATGGGTAGACTCAGCATTGGTGTTGTCTCTGTCTTCTGGGCCAGAGACTTTCACACAACCTTCAAGCTTAGCTATTCTGTCTTCTAGGCCAGAAATAGCAGGCGTGATTTTCTTCAGCTCTTGGCGATCCTCTGCGGTGAATGAGTCCAAAATAGGTGCAGGGGCCGGAGCAGGAGCTGGATTGATTGCCTTGTTCACTAGCGTCTCGATCATTGTCTTGACAGAACTAAGGTCGGTCTTCACTGAGCCCAAGTCGGTCTTGACCACTGACATATCACCTTCGAGTGTACCAACCGATTTCTTCAGCGTTGTAACCTCGCTGGAAACGGTGGAAACTGACGATTTGAGGTTGGTGTAGTCAGTGTAGATGTCGGAGAGCACTTTGGCAAAGTCGGCGAGAGTTTTATCAAGGTCTTTGATGTCATCAGAGGAGGCCTTCTTTTCCACCACATTAGTCAGCTTCGTCAGATTCTCTCCAGCGTTTGTTACAGCTGTAGAGTTATTTGATAGACCGGTGGTGAGATCTGTAAGTTTCATCTCCATGGACTTCAGAGACTGGTTGATGTCTCCCAAATAAGGACCTGTAACATATAAGTACTTGTGAACAAAGGAAAGCTCATAAGTTTCAGGTTTAGTTACAGTGTTTAAGGTGGGATCTGTACCTGCAGGAGCGTTGACGAACTCATCAAAGTTTCGAGTCCCTCCATAGTGTTTCATATCTCCCTCAAAAGTTCCGTGAGGGATGGAGATCTCTGCAGGTCCTTTCTTCGTCATTCGCTGAGAAGCTTCAACGGCTTCTTGAATGATGGCATCTCCAGCTTTAACTGGAGGAGTGTCCAAAGAAATAGAGGGAGGAGCGAAGGATAAGAATTGGGGTTGGGTTGCAAGTTCAGCGTTGGATTCGCTGAGAAGTACTTCATCAGTCTTTTGAGAGACTGAAGAAGGTTGGGTAGATTCCAAAGTTCTAACCTCAGCGTTTAAGGACGCTGAAGTAGGTTTAGAAGGGATGTCTTGAATTGGTGTGGCAGAGCGTACCACGGAACTTTCCTTCAGCTCTTCAGAATGAGCTGAGGAGTCTTCAGCATGGAGTTGCTGGGGTTGCTCCTTTGTTTTCTTGATCCTTTTGGAATCAAGAGGGGTAAGAGATTGTTTCCTTTTCTTAGAAGGAATGGATTTTGTGGCCTGGGAATCAGCGAGGGGTATTGTCGCTGAAGGAGCCACAGAAAGCGGAGAATTAAGTAGAGTGAGAAGGGTAGAGAGACGTACCTCGTTGGCGACAGGCTTGGAGTCGAGAACTTTAGGGCCAATCTGAGAGAGTTTCAGATCACCCTCTTCAGGATAGCTGTCCTTCAGGCCATATTGAAAGATGGCGCTGATGAATCGTGGGTAAGGAACCCATGCTGGTCGGTCAGCGGCAGAATCAACACGTTGAATGAGGTCTTCATAGATGATGGAGGCCCAGTTAATGTTGAGACCTTTCAGCAGTGCGTAACCCATGGCCTGCTGAGGTTGAGCGGCTTGATCAGAAGATCCGGATTTCGCTGTCATGCAGCTGATCAGGTGAGCGAAGATGAAGTTCATCTCGCTGGGCATCTTGGATTTCTTTATCAGCGTCAGCTTCTTCTCAGGTAGCTTGTCTCTTCCAGTCTCCTAGATGTAACCCATCGCATCAAGGAAAGCAATGATTTCTTCCCTGTCAGCGTGCTTCTTGTGGTCAGGAAATGGAATGAAAGGATTTTCTGAGGTAGCGTTAGGGAATTTTAGAGCTTTGCGGATTATTGCGGGGGTTATCTTGATGGTGCCATACTCAGTATCGCTGAGTATGCAGTCGATGGTTTTAGATGGATCTTTGGCTGAGGGTAGGTCGGTGTGTCTGGCAGAGTACCAGAATTGGGATAATAGACGCTGACTGGCAGGAGGTGTGATTGTCAGTGCTGTGTAGATGGGGCTATTCTTCAAAAAATTTACAGCGTCGTCTAGATGGGATACCTGCTTCCAAGGAGGAAACTCGAGAAGCGCTAAGAGGTTGTTTGCCTTTGTCTAGTCTAGTTGATCCAGCTCAAACTTAACCTGAGGAGCTTTGGTGATTTCCAGTTCCTCAGAATCAGCGGAGATGGACTCAGCGGTAACTTTCAGCTTTGAAGTTGCCATTTCACTGTATTATCAGTTCAACCAAAGATGTTAACAAATAAGAAAATATCTTAATGTGGAAAGAAAATTTCCATTAAGATTTTTCGAATTTTGTCCATTTCATTCAGACAAAAAAGTCTTAATGAAGATTAGGGTTTTTCTTGTTTTAAAAAAAAACGAATATAACACCTATAAGCCTTGTATTCCAGTTTTAAAAAAAATGGATACGAAAGAAGAACAAGTTTAAGATTTTAGATTTAAAACTTGAAGAACAACCATGAAATGGTTGTGTTTATAAAACCATGAAAGAAAATGATTTTATTTTTGAGTTCTTTTGTTTGATCTTGTGTAAAACAATGATAAGATCGAAAACAAGTTATTCGCATTTGATAATAGATAAGAACATAATAACCTTGAGTTTGATGAAGAAGATGATGAACAGTTCTTGAAGATTGAGAGCACAAAATGCAACAATGTTCTTTTCTTGCGGAGAAAGATTGATTCGCGTAAAAGACAAATATAAACTTTGAGAGTGTTTATATAGGAAGAGAGTAGAGAGAGAAAAACTTGAGCGGGAAATTTTTTCATCATGACACGGACACGTGTTTGCATTTGATTGGATAGACAACGAAACGTGCAAACGTGTGTCAGAAAAAGAGCGTGCCTGGTGTTATCCGTTGCAATGACGTCACAACTGTCCTTTCACATTCTTTCGTTGTCTCTGAGGTTTTGAAAGAAAAACTCAGGGACTCTTTGGAAAATATGAAGCACTGAATAGAAATATCAGTGAGGGTTTTAAGAAATTTCAAAATATCGCTGTTAAGGAAGAGATATTCAGCGATGAAAGAATTTGAAATCTTGCATTTTCATGCGTTTTGTCAGAGAAAACATACCTTGATATCAGTTTAACCCAATTTATTCAGAGAGAAGATGATGAAATGGATTGTACAAGTTTATTTTATCCAGAGCCTATACAAGAATGTATAAACGTATCGCTGATTAAATGTGAACCGCTGAAGATTTATCCTTCAAAGTTCAGCATTCCAAGCTCGCTAATGAGAAAGTTGAATCTTGTCTCATCAAGAGGTTTGGTAAACAAATCAGCTAACTGATAATCAATTGGGATAAAATGAAGTTCTATATCACCATTCATCACATGATCTCTGATAAAATGATATCTGATTTCTATGTGTTTTGTCTTTGAGTGTAGCACTGGATTGTTTGCTATAGCGATGGCACTTGTGCTGTCGCAATAGATTGGAATTTTGGAGAGCTGAAGATCATAATCTAGTAGTTGATTTCTCATCCGCAAGACTTGAGAACAGCAGCTTCCAGCGGCTACATACTCAGCTTCAGCTGTGGAAGTGGACACTGAGTTTTGCTTCTTACTTGTCCAACTTACCAGCTTTCCACCCAGGAGCTGACATCCTCCTGTGGTGCTTTTCCTATCCATTTTGCAACCTGCAAAATCACTGTCTGAATAGGCGGTTAGATCGAATCCTGAATCTTTGGGATACCAAAGACCTAGATTCGCTGTACCCTTAAGATATCGAAAGATTCGCTTTACAGCTTTCATATGAGATATCTTAGGTTCAGCTTGATATCGTGCGCACAGACATGTTGCAAACATAATATCGGGTCGGCTAGCTGTAAGATACAGTAGTGAGCCGATCATCCCACGGTACAGCGTGACATTGACAGGAACACCCTTTGTGTCCTTATCAAGTATCAGCGGTGGTGCCATAGGGGTTTTCATAGCTGAACTTTCAGTTAAGTCGAATTTCTTCAGCATATCTTTAACATACTTTCCCTGATTTATAAAAGTTCCTTTTTCAGTTTGCTTAATCTGAAGACCAAGGAAATATGTTAGTTCACCCATCATACTCATTTTATATTCATCTTTCATTCTATCAGCGAAACGAGTACAAAGCTCAGGGTTAGTAGAACCAAATATAATGTCATCAACATATATTTGAACTAAAATGATATGACCTTTTATTTTTCTAAAAAACAAAGTTTTGTCAATCTTACCTCTCTCAAATTTTTCAAGGTGGAGATAAGTAGAAAGAGTGTCATACCATGCACGAGGAGCTTGCTTCAAGCCATAAAGTGCCTTATCCAGCTTATAAACATAACCTGGACGCTTAGGATCTGAGAATCCTGGAGGTTGTTCCACATAAACTTCTTCATTCAGCTTTCCATTTAGAAACGCTGACTTAACATCCATTTGATGTACAGTGAAGTTTTTGTGTACAACATTTGCTAAGAAAAGACGAATATATTCAAGTCTTGCTACTGGAGCAAAGGTTTCGTCATAATCTATACCTTCCTCTTGTCTGTATCCCTGAGCAACAAGACGAGCTTTGTTGCGAGTTACAGTACCATGTTCGTCCAACTTGTTTCGATAGACCCACTTAGTGCCTATCACTGTTTTGTCAGTTGGTCTCCGAACAAGTTTCCAAACTTTGTTTCTTTCGAATTCAGTCAGCTCTTCTTGCATAGCGCTGACCCAGTTTGGATCTCTGAGGGCATCATCTATTTTCTTTGGTTCAGTTAGAGAAATAAAGTTAACAAATAAACAAATATTACCTGCACTTCTACGAGTCTGAATACCAGCGTTGGGATCACCAAGAATTTGATCGATTGGGTGATTTACAGTCCATCGCTGAGCCGGAGCATGCGTCGCTGACTCAGTCTGAACTGGAGAAACTGAAGATGAGGCTTCAGCTACTTCTGGATAATCAGCTAAGAGAGGAATGCTTGCATTTGTCACTTCATTCACTGATTGCTGAGAAATAGATGGAATTTCTGAGACATTTGGATCAACTGCGGGTATAGTGTTTATAGGAACAGCTGAGACCCAAGATGTTTCAGCTTCATTATTCTGCATATTGGGAATGATAGTAGGACCATCATTTTCAGTTGTATGAGCATGAGTAGTGGGAACATCTTCTGAATCACCAAGATGAGAAAACATCCATTGATTCAGTTCTTCTGTATCAGCGTTCGGTTTAGAGTTCGCTGAACGGGATTCGTCAAACGTGACGTGAATAGTTTCTTCTACAGTTTGTCTTCTTCGGTTGAAGACTCTGAAGGCTTTGGAAACTGAGGAGTATCCAAGAAAGATTCCATCATCAGCCTTAGGATCAAACTTTCCAAGGGCATCTCTGTTGTTCAGTATGAAACACTGACAACCAAAGATGTGAAGAAAGCTGATTGAAGGCTTTCTCCCATGAAAAAGTTCATAGGCTGTCTTTTTGAATCTTTTGACTATCAGCGACCTGTTTTGCGTAAAACAAGCCGTGTTGACAGCTTCGGCCCAAAACTGAGTAGGCAGGTGAGAATCGCTGAGCATTGAACGTGCAGCTTCAATAATTGTTCTATTTCTTCTTTCAGCGACTCCGTTTTGTTGTGGTGTTCTCACTGACGAAAAGTTGTGAGAAATACCCTTGCTTTCAAGGAAGGAATCAAGAGAACTGTTTTTGAATTCAGTTCCATGATCACTCCTTATTGAGCGAACAGTCATATTGTTCAGAGTTTCCATCTTCCGAACAAAGGTGATGAGTTCTTCAGGGGTGTCACTCTTAGAACGGAGAAACATTACCCATGTGTAACGAGAGAATTCATCAACTATGACCAGCGTATATTTCTTTCCAGCGATGGATTGTTTGTTAACGGGGCCAAACAAATCCATATGGAGTAGTTGAAGATGAGATGACACTGAGGAAACTTGCTTGGACTTAAAGCTTGCCTTGGTCTGCTTCCCTTTTTCACACGCTGAACATAAGGATTCTTTGGCGTATGAATGTTGAGGTAGACCAGTGACTAACTCTTTGGATGAAAGAGTATTCAGTGTCTTGAAGTTGAGATGTGAAAGCCTCTTGTGCCATAGCCAGTTGACATCAGAAGATGCCTTTGAGAAGAAACAGGAGTTCTCAGTGGTTGTTGAGTCCATGTTTATAACGTAAACATTTTCCAAACGATAACCGCTGAGAGCTATCTTCTCCTTTTTGTCAGAGACAAAGCAGGATTCCTTGGTGAAAATCACTTTGTTATCCATGTCGCAAAGCTGACTGATGCTCAGAAGATTATGCTTCAGCCCTTCAACATATGCGACTCTTCTGAAGGATGTTGTACCATTTGAAAGTACACCATACCCTCGGGTGTGTCCTTTTCCATTTCCACCGAAAGTCACAGAGGGACCCTTCTCTTCCTTGTATTCAGCGAGCAGGCTTTTCTTTCCAGTCATGTGTCTAGAGCATCCGCTATCGAGATACCAGATACCCTTCTTAACCTGAATGGCAGATGTTGAAGTGGAGGGAATGTCTGAACTTTCTTCCTCTTCTTCAATCTTGGCCATGAGACATTGATTTGCTTCATCATCTTCAGAATCAGATGATGAGGCTTCTTCATCAGAAGCAGCCCAATCATAGTCAGCCATCAGGCCTTTTCCTTTCTTCTTAAAGCTTTTCAGCTTTGCATACTTCTCCTTCAGCTTTAAGTATTTGTCGTCTTTATTCCTTGGAACAAAGGATTTCTTTGTAAAAGCCGAAGGTCTCATGATTTTCTTTGACCTGCACTCGTTAGCGAAATGACCTGTCTTTTCGCAGTTAAAACAAGTAGCAGTAGCCTTATCAACAAAAGCTGATGACTTAGGCTTGTCAGCTATAGAAAGAGTTTTGTTCTTTCTAAACATTTTCTTCTTGGCGAATCCCCTGAACGTTTTAGTTAGGAGAGCCAAGGATTCATCATCTGAAGAATCAGAATCTGATGACCTTTCAGAGTTACTTTCTAACTCAGTGATAGTGACCATGGGTCGCTGAGTAGAAGGTTCCTCTGAGATTAAAGCAACAGGGGTGCTTTTGGAATCTTTTACAAGATTCTTCTTAAGATGGCTAGATTGCTCATGATTCAGCAATGTGCCATATAAGGTAGCAAGTGTCATTGATCTTAGATCTTTCGACAGCTTGAGACACATGGAATAATTGTCCCAGCTTTCAGGTAAACATTCTAAAAACTTTGTCAGAACTTCAAAGTTAGAATATTCCTTACCAACCGTTTTAAGATCTATAATTAAGCAATTAAAACGTTGATGTACTTCAGAGAGAGTTTCATTCTTACCAGAGATGAAACTTTCGTATTGTCTTACCAGGTTGATCTTTCTTGAATCCTGGACTTCAGACGTTCCTTCATACTGAACACATATTGTGTCCCACATGGCTTTTGAGGATTTCAGGTTCATGACGGAATGGTAGACTTCGTCAGGAAGGGCCATGGATAGTATGGATCTGGCTTTTGTATCTATAGCCACTTTCTTCTTGTCTTCATCGGTCCAATGATGGATTTCCTTTGGAATCAGCCTTTCTGGAATAGCAGCTCTAGTTGCAGTGGCTGGAACGGCAGGATCAATCGTTACAGGGATGTGTGGACCGTTTTCAAGATAGTAAGGTATAGTAGGGTCTACACCTTCTAAGAAGAGTGTCATCCTATTTTTCCATAAGTTGAAGTTATCTCTGGAAAATCTAGGGGGTTTTGCAAGAGAACCATTGTCTATATAGTGAGTGTTTGTGTTTGAGTTGGCCATTTTCAGATAATAGCTAGGAAGAGAAAAATCTTAGATTAGATCTTGTTTATGAGTTTAAACAAATCTGCTCTGATACCACTTGTTGGTCCCGAAAGGCTTAAACATATTTGTAGAAGGGGGGGGGGGGGGTTGAATACAAACACACTATTTTACTTTTCTAAATTGTTTATTGATAAATCATTAACAATTTACAGCTTGTTGCGGAAACAAGATTAAGGATAAACCTAAATCTAAACAAGTTGGAACACTAAGGTTTCTTGCACTAAGAAAGATATGGAGATTACTAATAAAATCCTATCTTGAGAGATTTGAACTTGTCCAGAGTTAGCAAGTTACTTCAAATGAAGTGAGTTCATCTCTTTATATACTGCATGCATTTAATGCAATTCAGTATACACTTTACACGTGTCATCAGCGGATTGGTTGCATGTCATTGACCTTTGTTGACAACCTTAGTAGCCGCATGAATGAACAGTGTAGTATCAGAGTGGTTGTACGATTTCAGATTTTCGGAGGTTCTTTTCTGACATTTCGTACGGTGGCGTGCAAGGGAGGTTAAGACAAAAGTACTTTGTACGGAGGACTTCATGATCAGCTTTCGTTGATTCAGCGATTATCATTTACTATTCAGCGAATGATAAAGTTCAGCGATAGCTGAAGTCTTGTACTTGATACTTCACGTTGAGTGGACAAATCTGAGTCTTCGCTGATCCGCATCAGTTCATTAGGAGACTTGTAACTGGTTCTTGAGCTTGATCTTCGACTTCAACGTAGAACCTTTGTTGACGTGAATCTTGTCTTCAGGAATCATAAGTAAACAACTAACTTATCAGCGATCACCATAAGGACTGAACAGACTCAGCGATATGGTGAACAGTGTTCGCTGAATGTTTAATCTAAAAGTGCGAGAGTTCCTATCAGCAATACTGTAAGATCTTAGTACTTATCAGCGATAGTGAAACTCTGATACATATTGTTTACTTACAATTTTCACTAAGTATTTAAGATAGGGTCATTATTAAATCACTGAGGGTTTGGATCAACACACTCGTCCCACATATGAAAATCATTTTGAAAATTACTTGATCACTACTTGAGTTACTAACGAAATGCAAAAGTATGCTCAACAACCTTTTAAAATGAACCGCTATGGTCCTAGCATGTATTTATTTATGTCACACACACATGATAGTGTTTTTGAAATAGAATAACACGCAACAGGTGGTCCATACGAAACTTCAAAAGATGAAGTTCATCAAATCAAATTCCATAATTTTATCATTTAGCCATTTAATGATACAGAAATAAAATTTTCTGACCTGACTCACATACCTTAATGTATTTTCTCAAAACTTAGGAAAACAATAAGTGCATGTGATTTGATTGATGTGTAAAATAATTTAAATCGACTTCAAATTTTAAGCCGTACAAAGGATATGCATATTTGTTCCAAAATACTGGCTATAATGCCATGCATACCAATAAATCACTATAATGCATTTGCATGAAACGATGACCAGAGTATCAACAATCGAAGGAGCATAAAGCAAAACATTAGGATAAACTATCATGGTACCCTTATATGCTTACTCACGCCATGAGTAAGAATCAATTCGTACTCCAAATAGTATGCAATGAAACGTACTAGTACAAAGCTCGTAAGAGAAAATCGTACGGTATGAAAATTCCAAAACTACCCCTTTTTTTGGTTGCATTACGACATAAGGTAACATTTCTCAACAAAACTCGCATAATACAAAAATTCTCCACAAAACCCATAAATTAACACACACAATAATTCAAGTGTACGCATTTCAAAGTTCATCCATGCGTCGCAAAATGTCGTAAAATAAAACTTCATAAGACTCAACAAGACTTCCATAAAACTCAATGGAACCCAAACAATCAAATGGTGCCAAAATTTTCGTTCTCGATAATCAAATATCCTAAGACAAAGTTATGACTAAAATATCATAATTCCAAAATTTTCTTTTTTGTTGTAATACGGTATAAAGTAACACTTTTCAACAAAACCCGCATGGAATGAAATGTTCTCATCTTAAAGAGAGAATGAAGAAGGTTCTCTTTCAGATATAAAGAGGTAAGATAGTCTTCCGATTATGATGCCGAATTTACTTAAATCTTTCACAAAGAAGTTCTTTCAAAAGTGGTGGTTTTCAAATAATGAAAATGGAGACCTTTTATAGTCTCTATTGCATTAATTGTAATCATTTAACTTTCACACGTGTCTCAATCTGATTTACTGATCCATGCATGCTTGTACTTTTCACTTCAGTGCTTGTAGTTGATGTAGACACTTTTTAACTCATCTCATCTTTTGGTATGCAGAGGGAACAGTAAAGAAAGTATGTCACTAAGAAAAAAATGTTTTAGAACTTACTTTGGCTAACATACTTTTGCATGTTCTCATACTAGGATGAGAGTTTGGGAGAGTTGACGACCAAACTTGCTGTACAAGTTTGTACTCTAACATCCGGCTTGCTAGGAGTAGGGATGAGCTTCGAGTACCATTTTCCCGAACAAAACCGGGACCGGACCGGTACCGTACCGAACCCGAACCCGAACCGGTACCATGTAATCGGTCTGGTTTTTGGTTCCAAGTATTCGAAAAAATCGGGATTCGGGATTCGGTACCGGGATTTTCCCAAAAAATCCCGAAACTAAACCGGAATATTAATAGACAATGTTTTTTAAAATTTCTTAAGTATGCATATCATCTCTTTAATAAACTAACCTTATTTTTCTCTAATCAAGATATATCATCTGCTAAATGAACAAATTGGAAAAGAAAATTCCTAAAAGAAGACCGAAATTTGTTGAACTTTTGATCGGTTTTAAACTTTTGATTGTTTGGGAATGGTTTTGATACACATTTGAAACATTATAAAAAAGTTGGTTTGCAATTGGTTTTTATATTCATTTGATACATTTTCATATTTTCGGTCCTAAGTGGTCCTAGTACCGAATTTCCCGTCCCGAGACCGAAACCGAACCGGTACATACGGTTCGGTTTTCTATCCTAATTTTCAGTCCCAAAGAAATTCGGTACCAACCGGTTCGGTACCGGTCCGGTCCCCATCTCATCCCTAGCTAGGAGTAGTGTTTTTCAGGCTACTAGTTAACTATATCTTGTATTGATCTTCTTTCGGATAGATGACAAACCAATCCACTTTGTTGACAATCTTGACCTCTCTACAACTAATCTTCGATACAATTGAAGGATTTTACATTTTGAATCAATACAGATAGTTATAAGACTTTTACAAGTAAAAATCATATATTTGTCTATTCTTAATTATAAGTTATACATCAGTTTCCAGCTATAGACACTTATTAAGTAATGTGCTTAGGGGTTAAATCTAGTGAGGACCAAAAAAAGGTTAAGAACCTGAGAACTAATCTAATCCATTGATTAGAACAAATCAATGGTTATTAAAAGAAAAACCTTTTTGTAACTAAAACAAATATAAGGGTAGTTTTGATAATTTGTAAGGATATTATAAGGGTATAACATACATTAATTTAATAATTTCAAGTTGAACACCTTTTCTATTATCCCTCTTAGATCAATCCAGTCTACCAAACCTATCAACACCTTATCCCCTACTAAAACTCTCCTCTTAATCTTCTTCAACAAATTCCTCACCACACACAACAATTCAACTGCATTTCCTTCCTTTTCCACTGAAGACGAAGATTTCTCCAACTCAACCACCACACGCATGAAATTGGATTGAGTAGAGGCAAATTTTCCTCCCAGAGTTGCTTTCACGATTGTGGTTTCTTGAGGCAACGACCCAGAGTGAACCGAAGTTGGAGATGCTTTCACGGTTGTGGTTTTCTATGAACGGTATTTGGTGTGACGCTTGTGGTGGTGGCTAATAAACGAAATTGATACATATGACATCGGAATTCGTTAGGGTTTGGTATTTGTTGGTCTGGTATGTTCCGTCATCGACGGAGGAAGATGCCACAAGAAATAAATAAGGATTTCACATATCTGTGATGCAAGCAACAATAGCGAGCTGTTAGAGGATGAAGGAAAAACCTATGTCGCACTATATTTAATTACATCCACTGTTTTCTGACTGAAACACCCCTAAATCATTCGTCGATTTCAACTCGGAAATCAATAATTTCACAATTTCATCCATAGAAATTCCCATTGTTGGAATTGATACCACAAATGATAAGGTTAAGAAGATATTGATGATTTTGCTTAGTTGATTCATATCACAATTCTTGATTTTTAGGTTGTTTCAAGTGTGGAAGTATGTTCCCAAATTTGGGGGTTTTTTGTGCTTGATTTCCTAGATCTAGGGAAATTGTGTGTTTCATGTGGTGAATTTGTGTGTTTCATTTGATGAACCGGTGTATTTCATTTGATGAACCGGTGTGTTTCATTTGATGAACCGGTGTATTTCATCAGGTGAATCGGTGGTGTTTCATCTGGTGAATTTGTATGTTTTATCTTGTGAATCTATTTGTTTCATTTGGTTCATATGGTGAATTTGCGTGTTTCATCTAGTGAAATAACATATTGATGAAATACTGTCATTATTAACCTTATAAAAAATAATAATTTTCATTATGATTCAGTTGGTGAGTATATGTTTCATATGGTGAATCTTTGTTACAAAAATGACAATTATGCCCTTTTCATATGGTGAAACAGTTTTCAATTAAAACCACATGATTAAAACCAAATTACGGTTTAGATCGGTTCTCACAGTTTTCAACCTTTTTGTGGTTCTCATTTGATTATCGTCGAATGTGCTTATAGGATATCTATGACTTAGAATATTTCATAAGTACTTTGTGAATCCGGGAGATGAGAGAAATAAATTTCTTTTAATCAGATTCCATAGGGTATGCTTACATAGATCAAAAGTTGATCTATTAAGGTATACTAAGTCATGGACCCGATGAACCAAATCCGAAGACTTTTGTTTATATTTCATTATATTCTACGTGTTCAAAAGATGGCTTGTTTGAACTATATCTGATGGATGATATATTATCGGAATATTGTATTTAAGGCAAAGGACAAAAATAGATTTCTAAGTGTTTTTATGGCCGGGTGTCTGTTGGTATTATTCACATATGCAATGGTTGAGATTGGCAGTTTATTTGAAATGATTTCTAAGAAATAACTTATTTAAGTGTGTTAAATGTTACATATTATATTAAATGGAAAAAGCGACACGTAACAAAAATTTATTTGAGGAAAGAAGAATCTAACTAATATACCAAAATGAATTTTATAGGACTTTAAAAACCATTTAAATGCTACAGGTCGATGTGGCTTGGAGAGAAGACTTTAGTGAGAAAGTCTATCTATGAGGGTTCAAAGTAGACCCTGGGAGATTCTGCGTACATCAAATGTGTATCACTGATGGCTGATAGTGCAAAGTCATGATCCTAATTTATGTTGGAAAGGGGTATCAAGACATGGAAAAATACCAAGGGTTCAGTACGCATCATTATCTTGGAAAAGGATATGGGAACCTTGACCAACCGTATGAAAATCCAAATCCGACAAGGACTCAATCCGATCAAGGATTTCGGATTTGTTGGAAGTGGATCTTAATCTTGAGTTGGATTATGGTGAAGATGAAGAGTAAGATTTTATTAATAAATATAGCCTTGTTGTATTGTTAGGTTATGTGCATGGACCATTTTGTATATAGTCCGACCCTTTAGGGTTTTGTATGATTAGGCTATTGTATTCGTTTATATATTGTATTAATGAGAATGAAGAGGATCAAGGGAAATTCACCTAATTTCATGGTATCAGAGCCTGACCTAATCACCTCTCTCTAATCACTTCTTTTTCTCTCTAATCCCAGTCGGCCCTAATCTCTTTCCCACTCCCTCACGACCTAAAACCCTGTCCACTCTCCATCTTTTTCGGTTACAATGGCGGGTGAAACTTCAACTCCTTCATCCTCTGAGAAACCATACGGTATCACAAACATCAAAGCTTTCGTTCCTCTCACCCTCGACCATGAGGAATTGAATTACGACTCTTGGAGAGAACTTTTCAAAACTCACTGCATAAGTTTCGGAGTTCTAGGTTGTAACACCTGAATTTTTATCCCAATTGAAGAAATGTTGACTTGGGGAAATCAGTAAAGAAAGAACCAATTATGGAGTATGGCTATAGTGTCATGCAGTTGTGATATCTGTCACAATAACACCAATGGTATTGAAGGTATGGTAGTCTCGGCTATAGTGCCATGTGATTGTGACATATGTCACAATATCAATGGCGTTACCAAGTGGTTTGTCGTCCCAACGAATGTGCCATGTAATTATGACAATGGAGTAGCACCCGTAATTTTTGGGGAAGCACAATTTCAAGTTATTGTAGAAATCGATCTTTTAAGAGAGATAGAGGAAATAGGATTTTGGGCTTAACTCCTATATTTTATGGTCTTGTTGGATGAAGAATTCAAATACGAGTCCAATGGTTCTTTCCAAAGCAAAAACGGAGCAAAAACGAAGAAGTTATGACCAAAACAGTGTTTGGTACATTCTGTGCTATAGTGCCCGCGATTGTGACACTGTCACTATAGCATGTCACAATCGCCGAATGCCAAAAAACTCTCGGTACATTCTGTGCTATAGTGCCCGCGATTGTGACATTGTCACAATCGCATGTCACAATCGCACACGGGCACCCGAGCCTTAAAAAATGCTATTTTCAGCCCCATTTCACTCCTCACTTCTCCCATTTCATCCCTTTCTCTCCCAAACCAAAACCCTAAGCCTCCAAAGTCGAGTTTGAGCTATTTAGCCACGAGATTCAAGACTTGCAAGTGATTTCTTCATCTACCATGGTTTTGGGAAACTAATATAGAACCCTTTCACTTCATCTTCTTCATCAGAGCTTTCTAGGGTTTCATCCCACTTTTTTTGTCCATTTTGAAGAGTTGGAGCTTGTGGTGACTTGTTGGTGACCTAGAAGTGTTTTGTTGGTGGATTCTTGTTGTGTTTGAGGTAATCTTCTCTTTTCTTCATCTATGGAAATTAGGGTTTTGGTAAACGTTGAGATTATTGATGAAAATGTTTAGGGAATGCTTTTAAGTGGTTGGATATGAATATTTACGGTTGGAAACTTGTGGATCTAGGTTTTGGAAGATTTGGCTTGAAGATCCAAGTTTATTCAAAGGATCTCAAATTTGGGGAAAATCTAGATTTAGCCTAAATCTAGCAAGGTGAGTTCAAGTTGATTTGTGAAAACGTTGTACATGCCAAAATGTTCATTTTTAAAGTGTTTTAAGTGGTTAAATGAAAATATTCATTGTTGAGTCATTTGAATGATTTTGATCTCTTGGAGAATTTGGTTTTATAAATCTCACAAAACACCTACCTTTGAGATTTTTGGGTAACTTGACAAAATGAGTATTAATTGAAGAGTTTTGCTAATTATTGCATAATGGAAGATTATTTAGTAAAAATGCACTTTTGGTGGTTTGTTGGAAATATGCATAAACTTATGTGGTGGTATGTTTTAAAGCATGAACATGTGGGTCAATGGGTTTTGGGTCATTTCCGACCTTGTGAACATCTTAGAAGTTGTAATTTGAGAAAAGACGTAATTTGGGTATTTTGATGGATGAACCTTAAGTATTGCTATTTTAAATGATTTATCTTACGTTTGTAAATCTTTGAGTATAAATGCACTTTGACGTGTACTTTGGAGAATGACGTATCTTAAATTAAGAGTGGTGTTGAGTAACTCGTGTCTATGGAGCATGTTTCGCATAAACATGGGTTACATACGTTTTAATGCGTTATTCGGTTTTTATATGTGGTTAATCGTTTTAGTTGAGCTTATGGCTCAGTTCATGACTTTATTGAGTCTTGAGGACATTTGTCCAGATTTTAACAATTGAATGTTTGTTTTGGTTGTCAGTTCCATTTATTGCATTTTATTTGAAGGGTACATGTTTTGAGTGCGTATGTCGTTCAAGTGAAGTCATGTACTTGTAGACCGTAACGCATTGGATCAATAGGCATATGAATCGGTCATATATTTATATATGGAGAGTCTTAGTATTCTCACTTTGGGACGTATGCCATTTTGGCATTTTGTGTCCCGACGTTGTGGAGAGGAGCCGTATCAGGTTGTACTCCGGGATTATTGGGTTTATAATTGATGTTCTAACTCTTGTGTATGAGGGTTGAACATATTGGGTTATCAAGTAAGGAGCCGAGACTCCAATTCTTGAATGCTAGTAAGTAGGCAATAAAGGTTCAATGGAAACCTTGAGGTGTAACTTACTAGAGAATGAACAGGCAATAAGATCGTGTATCCTTGAGGTGTAGCTGGGCACAACAGGCAATAAAGGATATGGTGGTGCCACCCGTTGCTGGGTGTGGGACTGGAGGTGTAGCTTATTATAGCAGGCAATAAAGTCCGACTTGAGTTGGAGCTTATTAAAGCAGATAATAGAGTCACGATCTGAGGTGTAGTTCAATAACATGGTTAAACGGCTTAACTTTGTGTTCCACCACATACCATGGAATCAGGTCTCCCCCGTCACCGAAATGTGTTGTTTGGGTATTTATTTTTATCCATGTTTTCGGTGACGTATTTTATTTATATGGATTACTTTCCATATTTTATGGGTTGTGATGTATGCCTCATCCGTGTTTGGGATGTTTCGAATAATAGAGATTTATTCATGTTTTGTTATTTTGGAAAATCAGTTACTATTTCGCTTTTAAAGTGGGTTTTGGGTTGAGTCCATATTGTGAATCATTTTATATTAGAGCTTTCGTTACGGGATTTGTGTGCGTTGGAAAATTGGTGGTTTGCATTTAAAGTAAATCCTTTTAAACTCATGATTTAAATTGCACCTTTCTCGTTTTACGAATTATATAACCATGATAAAAACTCTTGAACTCACTAGGCGTTAGCCTAACCTTTTTATTTGTCGGCATGTGCAACAGGTTCCGGTTGGGATATAGTTCTAGTGACACTGTGAAAAGTGGTGAGCTAGTTGTGTGCTCAAGAAGTAAGTAGCTTGGTGAAGTCTTCTGCATTTGGGGAATAGCAACTTGTTTTTGGGGTTGAGTAACACCCGACCTTTGGCAGCCTTGACGAATGACTTAGGTTTTGATTGTTGAAATTATTATGTTTTTGTATTGAGGTAATTCTAGGAATGGTTGTAGAAGGTATTTTATCTTTAATTGGTTGTTTTATTGAAAATTTTATTTAGTTGCTCTTTCCAAATTTGAGGGTGTTACAAGTTGGTATCAGAGCTTAAGTTTGAGAGAATTAGGTGTTGATTTTTGGATACCGAGACTCAAACTAGCGTTCTATTAAGTGAATAAGAGTGAAATTGCACAATTAGACACTTTAAGATAAGATATTTTGAAGTCGATGGAGTCACTAGAAACGAGAATCACGTCTAGAGTAACAAGGATGATCATATGCGGTACGTTCACATCTGCACCTGGTCAGTGTTATGGTGAACCTACAAGTTACATGTGTATACTTGGACTACTTTGATGTGACGACCGTTGGGGTAGCGAAGGAATTTCTAAGAAAGTAGTCGTTAGACGAGTTTGATGACTGTAGCATTTGTCGCTTGAAGTGACAGTAAGTATGATGACTGCGTTAAGTGGACCGTTTCGGGTCGAATTTGTTGGTTGGATTAGAACCATAGACTTATGGAATTGACCTTACTCGAAGAAAAGTTATAAGGTGAACCGACAGAATTTTCGATTATTGCCTTAAGATGTTTTGAACATCCAGATGACGATAGTGTGACCGGAGAAATTTGAGGAGTGTGGTCTTGAGTCGTTGGGTGCCGACTAACCCATACACGAAATTTATTTTTGAAATAAATTGCATCAAATATTTCTCATGTTCCTAAATCAACATGTGAGTTATGTTGCGAAATATTGGAAAAACAATTTAGCATGCACAAGATTTTAAACCGTAATTTTAAACATGCATGAAGTTATTTCATTGCAAACGATTGCAAACCTAGTCGAGACTTTCTTTATTTTCATTAATTATTCGATACTATTTTCGGATACTGTGTGTCCATGTTTTAATGATTGTGTAGAGTCCTGGACAAGTAATTTCGACTTGTGACTTTAACATTGGATCTCCTCCACATATGTTAAGGTTTGAATGGAGAATTACCTTCCATTTTTTTTTGGTGTTGAACCTTATTGGGAAATATTTTGTGCGAGTGTTATTGAAGGGTGTTTTCTTTTAATGACATGTTACAACGAAAAGGAAATTTTGGAATTATGACATTTTGGTCATAACTTTTCTTTATGCAATTTGACTATTGGAAATGGTAATTAGGGCACCATTTGATTGATTGGATGCCATTGGTTTCAATGAAGTTTATGGAAGTTTAGTCGAGTATTATGGAGTGTTGTGTTACGACGTTTTGTGTCGTGTGGGTGCAACATTAAAATGTGTATACTTTTATTATTACGTGTGACAATTTATGGGTTTAACGGAGTATTTTGTCTCATGCAAGTTTTGTCGAAAAATGTTATTTTATGTCGTAAGGCAACCAAAAAGAGTATTTTCGGAATTTTGGCGTCACTTGGTTTCCTCTTTCGAGATTTACGCTAGCATGTTTGAATTGAACCTTGTTTAGTGTACGAATTGATTTATATGTGGCGTTAGTAACGCATATAAGAGTGTCATGATAGTTTATCTTAATGTTTTACCTTATGCATTTTCATTAATTGGTTCTTTTACTATCATTTCACGCACATGTATTAAATTGATTTACCGGTATGCATATCATCATAGCCACTATTTTTGGAGCATTAATACGTCTCATTTGGGCGGTTCAAAATTTAAAGTCGATTTAAATTCTTCTAAGTGTCAATACACCTACTGTTTTCCTAAGTTCAAGAAAATATTTTAATTTGTGTAGTCTTGTTAGAAGATTTCACTTCCGTGTCATTATATGACTAAACGAGAAAATTTTGGAAATTGATTTGCTGAATTTCTTTTGAAATTTCGTAAGGACCATCTATAGCGTGCAATTTTGTTTCGGGAAAACTATTAGCAGAGTGTTATAAGTTTACATGCATGTTCTAGTTTAAGATTTCTTCATGATATTTTGGCCGATATTTTTGAAGGATGAAAGCATGTTGTTATTTTGCTTTAAACTTGAGACCGGCACAATCATCTCATATTTTAACCAAGGTGTATATATATAGATCGCACGTCATTTTGTGGAATAAACTAACACATGCGACTTTTGTTGGTGAATTCTATTCCTTGTCGTTTTATGGTTAAAAGAGAAAATTTTGGAGTTTGATGTCGTTAAACTTTCTTTCCGAAGTTTCGTACGAACATTTCGTTGCACATTATTTTAATGTAGGAAGTTACTTTACGCGCATGGCACATATAAATTCATGTTAGGATCATGCGGTTCATTTTAAAAGTTGTTGAGCATACTTTTGTGTTTCATTTGTAACTTGAAATGTGACGAGATAGTTTCCAAATGATTTTTGATATATGTGGGACGAGTGTGTCCATTTTTGCACGACCATCGGGTACGTGATAGTAGATTTTACGTGTACAATTAATTGCAAAAAAAAGTCGTGTTGAAAAATCATATGAAAATTTTGATTGACATATTTGTTGAGTCTTTCACTTGAAACCTTGAACTCGTTAGGACCATGGAAGGTTAAGCAACCCCGGTTAAGGGTGGGGGCGTGTAGAACCTTGACAGTGGAATGTTGGATTTTCCGTTGCATGATAGCACCGTACGTCGAGTGGGACCGTTTGCAAGTCGGTGTACTTTTGGTAACTGGGGAGTGAGGCTCGCGGTATCTCCTAATGCTTATGGTAACCATCCATTTTGACTGCTTTGTTTTGGATTTTGGTCAGTTTTTGCATAAGGGATGTGTATGACCCTTTAGATACCGTGCTGATAACCTTGGTTTAGGGATTTTCTCGACGAAGGAAACTCATGTATGGAGTTCTGCGTTGGTTCGAATCTTGGTGAGTTGGTTAGATGTCGACCTCCGGGTTTCGAGGCCAAGAACCATTAGTGTAATTGGAGTATTGTAGTCTGTTGGTTCCTATATTGCTTAACAATGATATAAATACCTATTAGTTCAAACAGATTAGGATGCAGAAGCGTTTTAGCGAACTAAAGAGGTAATACTTGATAGATAAACACACAATATCAAATACGTGAAGTGGAAATAACACAGATAATTAACTCAATGATTCACTGTAATTGATATAATAAGAACACCTAAGAATGCTCTAATGGTGTGTGTGTCGTGCAAAGTTAATAGAAGCGCTCAACATGAGCCTTCTATTTATACTACTTCTACAGGGGACAAGATGGAGACAAGAAGTACTAAGGTACAAAGACATTATCGTGGAACAGTAACTGGTACAACGTTACTGTAGTGCACCGCACTCTACAAAAGCTGTAACCCATCAGAGGTTGACACGTGGAGGCAGCAGGGCGAGCCTTGTACGAATGATCTTTAAGATCTTCGTACAACAGTAAACGTGGGAAGCACGATTGTCTTTGTTTTGATCTTCAGATAATCTTCTAAGTCTTCAGTCTTCATACCACAGAGGCTCTGTCAAGTATGGCAGAGGCTCTGTGGCCTTGTCCTCTAAGAAGCGTCTTCTGTTGATTCTTTACTTCGATCTTATCGGTAAATCGGCAGAGGCTCTGTCGATGACTTCTCTACTTAGCCTATTTTTCAATACTTTTATAACTACAGAAGTTGGAGCTAACAATCTCCCCCTAAGTATTGAAAAATAAAAAATTGAAAAGTGCATGGTTTTCTAGACTAAGTACAAGACAAGAGGTGAAATATTTTACCTCAAAATATTTTACTTTTCTTTCATATAATGTTATGCCTGAGGCACTTACACTTGATTACATGATGAAAGAAAAAGTAGCAGAGATTGGTTAAAGATATCAGATATTGGCGTTTGGGAAGTCGTTGATCCTTCTGTTGTCGAATCCTTCTTCTTTAAGCTCATGATAGATACTGATGTAGAGGGTTCTGAAGTTGATTACCGAGTCGATGACCTCTATCAATTTATCCGCAAGGGCTTGATCCATGAACTCCGTACCTCTATCAAAGTACTTGTTGCGTATTTTTGACAGTCAATCTCTAGAAACAGCCTCGATTTCCCAGCAGGATCTTTATAGACGTACCCAACCTTTGGGAATGTGATGCTTGAGTTTGGTATGGCAGAGGGTGGGCAGTCATCTTCTGGTGGTCTAAGACTTAGGTTTCTCACTCCAAGATCTCGTCCTACTTGGAAATCGATCAGACTGTATAGCAGAAGTTTATCACGCATGGATTTCTTGATCACCCTGTATGCCCTTTGAACTGCACTTTCGGTTGAGTAGTTCTTTTTTGTCCAGTTCAGAAGATCGGGTAGGTCATAGGGGCTTAGATTCCTAAGATCAGCATCTGAGAATTGGTTCTCAGTTCTGTTCAGTCTTTTGACCTTATAGATGTTGTAGTAGATTTTAGTGCTTCTGGTGTGAGAGAACTTACAGTATATGACCTTGTTGATTTTAGAGATTGAGAAGACTTGATTGACAGGTTTGGGTGTTGTTCCGTTGAAGATATTTTCGAGCTCAACACAGAAGTTTGGATCTTGAATGGTTGGTGTTAGAGAATCTCTGATAGTTCTGTTGTAGAGATACCTGTACAAAACTTCTTCCATTTGTCGAGGAGGTGCACCAGGTGGAGGCATGGGCCTGCGTAGAGCGTCCATTTGTCTTTTTACCTGGGCGACCCTATCCTCTGTGACTCTTGCCTTTGGATCCAAGACAGGTGTGGTTGACAGAGGGGAAATGCTGAAGGCCCAATCTTCTTCATCAGGCTTCGGGGTGACATAAGCATCAAAAGCACTCTTCATCAGCTTCTCTGTGGGTTGATGCTTTGGCTTCTTCTGTTTTGGTTCCTCTGTCGTAATTCCCTTCCCCTTATCTTTTGCCGTAGGCTTTTGTACTTCTGCAGGTTTGGTTGCCTCTGTTGGGTTTGTTCTTTGTGCTTCTGAGGACTTGGTTGGTGATGTGGGTTTGGTTGGAGAGGCTTCTATTGTTTTGCTCAGATATTTCCTTTGTTTGTGAGCAATGGATTTGGTTCTGGTTTTGGGTGTGGGAGATGGAGGTTTTGTTGTTTCAGGTTCTGGTGTAGGGGATGGTAACTTTGGTTCTTCTGGTGTTGGGGAAGATAGTTTGTCTTCTGTTGGTTTGGGTGTTGTTGGTGTTGGTTGGTATTCTTCGGAGGATGTGAGGATTTGAACTTGTTCTGTTGGTTTGGGGGTTGGAGATGGCAAGTCTTCGATGGTTACATGGGTTGTTTCCACAGAGGTAGGTGTTTCCTCTGTGGTCTTCTGGTGGGTTTCTGCTTGGTTTTCAGTTTGAGGTGCTTGGTTTAGGGGTTCTGCGGATATCGGTGGTGCAGGTAGACCTCTGTTTGCAGCTTTGTCTTGTCCCCTTTTCTCCGCCTCAGGATGACCTGATGAATCATCAGAATCATCATCAGAGTCATCCTGACCCTTGTCTCTTGTACCCTCTGCTCTGCACGTTGTTGCTGGCTTCTTGGGTTGTGAGGCACCTGCGGCTTATATCTTAGCACACAAGTCATCACAAATGCCTAGTAGATATTGGACTTCAGCCTCTGTGTTGAAGCGCATTTTGCCCACACTGCTGCGAAAGTCTTTGACATAATTGGCGTTGGCAGTAGTGAAGGCTTTAATGAACTCTGTGACCTGGTCGAGTACCCCTTGACCAAGTTCTGTGATCTGTGCTCTGGTCATGTAGTCAGAGGGCTTCATAGCCAGAGTTTCCCTTGTAGTTTGTTCATGGACATGCTCGAGGGCCTTCTTCAGATCTTCTGGTGTAAGGCCCGTAGAGGTTGGGGATTGCTCTTTCTTCAGCTTTTCAAGTAGGTCTTTGACAGAGCTTTGGAAGGCTGAGGTTGTGGCCTTCTCGAATTCGGCGGCAGTAGTAGTAGTAGAGGTTGTTGCAGATATGTTCATCTGGGCGCAGACATTTCTCACCTCTATGGACAGGTTGCCCACTTTGGTGTTCAGATCAGTAATGTCCTTCTTCGTTGAATCTGTAAAAAGAGTCAAAAGAGCTTTTCAACTCCCTCAACGAGTTGGTAACAGAGGTGACAAGGGTTTGGAACTCATCCCTTGAGACATGTGTACCTAGTGTAACCTCTGGGGGAACACATTCATCCCCAGAGTTTGTCCCTGTTCCTTGGACACCTTCTTTCGCCCCTGTTTGTATGTTGAGGGCGGAAGGATTTCCCTCTAATCCTTGAGCAGAAGCCTTTTGAGCTTCAGACTCTATAGAGGTTCTGTTGAGAACATTGTCCTGATCCGCTCCAGAGACGGGTACAGGAGTACTCTCAAGTTGACTTGGGGACTTGTCTAGAGTCCCTTCGTCCATGTGCACTCTAGGCTCCTCTGAAGATCCGTTTGGACTTATGTGTGTGCGTGTGGTAGAGGAAACAAATTCCTCTGCAGGGATGTCAGATGTGATCCGGGGCGAGGGATCACGAACTAAAGGCAAGTCCTTTGGAGAGGACTCCCTTGGAATGGTTTCCCCGGTTTCTAATGGCACAGAGGTAGAAAGAGTTACCTCTGCCCGATCAGTTTGGGGTGGGGTCGAGTTGTGCTGCTCTTTTTCAATAACACTCTCTGCCACTAGACTGGAGGTGTTAGAAATGTGGGTTGCACTGGGATTTGGTTGGGGTTGTGTGCCTCTTCCATCTACGACATCTTTTTGGGCTTCACCCTCTGTCAAACACCCTAACACTACTTCACCCGCAGGGCCCGCAACATTTACCTCTGTTGCTACTTCTACCCTAGTGCCTTCGGCTTTTATTGCATCTTGTAAGAGTGAGGCGTACATGGGATGGAAAGAAGGCAAGTGTCGTAGATCTGGGTGCAGAGGTCCGTCTTTTATTTGGTCACCTTCCTCTGTATCAGAATCCACCATATCCTCTGTAGCTACCGCTTCCTCTGGACTTTTTCTTAGGACATCATATCCGGGATGGAGGAAGGGGTTCTGTAGAACTTCTGGTGTCTGAACCTGAATATCCTTAGGGGTTTGGTCATCTTCATTCAATTCAGAATCAATTTCAGAGATTCTGAAGTCTGGTTCTTCTGTAGACTAATTGGAGAGGGCTTCTGCGTTCCATCCTGAAGTGTCTAAGGAGTAAGCTATGTCAGAGCGTTGGAGGAAAGCAGAGAAGTCACCCTGATCTACTATTCCTTCAGAAATTCCAAGTGCTGAACCAAATGTTCCTCTAACCGAAGAAGACACAAATGCTACTCTTGATAATGTTCAAGAATCCTATGCTCCTCACCCTCATACAACAAAGTGGACGAAGGCTCATCCTATTCACCAAGTAATAGGTGATCCAAATTCGCCAGTTCAAACCCGCTCGTCTGCTTTGAGTGCTACCATAAATGAATGTTTGTTTTCAATGTTTTTGAGCAACATTGAACCACTCACTGTTAAGGAAGCGTTGAATGATCCGGATTGGATTCTAGCTATGCAAGAAGAGCTAAATCAATTCGAAGCGTTGGAAGTGTGGAGGCTCGTTCCACGACCGGCTGATAAAAGTATCATTGGAACAAAGTGGGTGTTCAAAAATAAGAAAGATGAAGATGGCATCATAGTTCGTAACAAGGCGAGACTTGTAGCGAAAGCTTACCTACAGCAAGAGGGGATAGATTACGATATATCAAATGGACGTGAAGACATCATTTCTAAATGGAATTCTCAAAGAGGAGGTATATGTCTCACAACCCGAATGTTTTGTCGACAAGGAAAATCCAAACCACGTTTATATATTGGACAAAGCCTTGTATGGATTGAAACAAGCCCCTCGAGCATGGTACGACGTTCTGTCACAATTTCTACTCGTCTCTGGCTTTGAAAAAGGTAAGATTGATACGACTTTGTTTGTCAAGCGCGAAGATGGTGAGATGATTATAGTACAAATATATGTAGATGATATTATCTTTGGTGCATCTAACCCTGGTTTATGTAAATGGTTTTCTGATCTGATGATTACTAGATTTCAGATGATCATGATGGGAGAGATTAACTTCTTTCTTGGATTGCAAGTGAAGCAGTTTTCCACGGGGATTTTCATCAATCAGTCAAAGTATATATTTGACATTTTGAAGAAATTCAAAATGGAAAATTGTACTTCAATTGGAACGCCGATGGCACCAGGTTCAAAGATAGGTCCAGATCCCGACGGTAAGGCAATAGATATACGAAACTATCGAGGTATGATCGGATCTTTAATGTACTTAACTTCTAGTCGCCCGGATATCATGTTGCTACATGTCTTTGTGCGAGATTTCAGGCGAATCCTAAGGAATCTCATCTCAGAGCAGTCAAGCGTATCTTTCGCTATCTCAAATGAACCACCTACCTTGGTCTATGGTATCCCAAAGGCACATGATTCGAGCTAACTGCTTTCTCCGACGAGAAACATGGTGGTAGCTTGTTGGACCGGAAGAGCACATCCGGACACTTACAATTTTTGGGAGATAATATGGTAAGTTGGGCGTCTAAGAAACAGAACCGTGTCTCGACTTCTACGGCGGAGGCAGAATATGTCGCGGTCGCGAGTTGTTGCTCACAAGTCATTTGGATGAAAACCCAACTGATGGACTTCGCATGTCGGTACGAAAAGATCCCAATTTATTGTGATAGTAAGTCTGCAATTGCTATATCCGTCAATCCGGTTCAACACACGAAAACCAAGCACATCGAAATACGGTATCATTTTATCAAAGATCATGTCGAAAAAGGTACAATTGAACTCTACTTTGTTCCTACTGGATTTCAACTCGCCGACTTGTTTACCAAGGATTTGGACGAGAAACGTTTCACGTTTCTGGTTTCAAAGCTATGCATGTTGAATTTGAAAGTTTGATTCATCATAATTTTCATTCAATATTTTGAAAATAATTATTAGTCATTCAAATTTTATAAATTTGAGTGAAGAATACTTATTTTCACAATATTGAATATTCATTATGATGTGTTCAAATTTAGATTTCTTTCAGTATTTTTACAAAGTCGATTTCAAATTTTTTTTACCGTATGTACTTCAGTTAATATTACTTGTGCAGTTTTATGTGTGGGTTCATGTTTTTAGGGGGAGCTATAAATGTTTGTGATCATGTTTCCAGGGGGAGCATCTAACAATGAAGAGATGTTTGATCAACACAATGAAGGTAAGTGTTCTAACTCAAATGGTTTTTGCAAACCCTACTTGATGAAAAATAATTTTGTCAAAACTTATGCATCTTTGTAGGGGGAGCAAAATGATTTTCACAGAACACTGAAATTTCAAGTTAAAAGCTGAACAACTTTTAATTTGAAAAGTTCAAATTTTCAAAATTTTGAAAAATTTTCCAAGTCTGGAAACTTGTCGTACAAGCTGTGTCCGACTAGCAATCCTAGTCGTACATGTTTTGTCCGACTGTAACTATTCACATACGACTATCGCACAAGCTTTGTCCGACTAGCAATCCTAGTCGTACATGCTTTGTCCGATAGTTACTGTTCATAAGGCCAACTCGTATAAGCTTTGTCCGACTAGCATTCCTAGTCGCACAAGCTTCATACGACAGTTACTGTTTACTTTGAATTGTCGTATGGTTCTTATCCGACTATCATTCATCCTTAATCGTACACTTCATCCTACGACTAAGAAGAACTAATCGTACATTGTATCGTACGACTAGTTGACACGTGGCGGTCAAACCTTTGGACCAATCATTTTTTTTGCCATGTGTCACCATACCTGAGTTCTATAAATAGGTCGTTTTTCAAAGTTTTTCATTTTACGACTAATTTGATACCCGACTATCTCACAAAGTGCAAATCGAGTGGTTTAATCATTTGTTGCTGTTCTTTGATTCAGGTATCATATTCTTATCTTAGATTCGTATTTCATCCAGTATAGCATCTGTTCTTTTGATTTGAAGTTTAGTCGAATAGGGTTTTAGAAAACCCTTCGTATTCTGATGATAATTCGATCAATGCGTTAGATTTGATGAGAAAAGATGATAGATTAGTATTCCTGATCGTGAATCGCATCTAGGGTATGTGTTATGTATGATCATTTTTCGAAAATCTTAGATCTGGGTATTATGCTTCAAATTTTTTCGAAGTATTCATAACTGTCGCACAACACATTGTTCATCAAAACTCATAATTGTCGTACACAACTGGAATTCATAATTGTCATACAAAGCTTGTCTGACAACTTTTGGTCATACAACTTTGTCCGACAACTAGAGTCGTACGACTTGAAGTGTTGTACGGTAGTAGCCCATACTTAGGATTTTTTTGAAAATTTTTGGTGAAAAGCAACTCATATCCAAATGGTCTAATTCTGTCAATCATAGACCATGGCACACATGCAAGAGCAGGGTGATGGTAATTCTTCTGAAGAGAATACGGTGATTCCATCTCATCGTTCATCACATCCCTCGGTGAACGCTCGAAATCTAGATGATGAGCTCATTCTTTCAAAAGACAAAAAGGAACTAAAGCCAAACAACTACACGCTTGATTTCAATGTTAGAATGGATTATCATCTCATTATGGAAATTCTCAAAGGTCACCCGCTTCGTACTGCTCTTGAAAAGACACAACAAGTTCCGGAGATCTATCTGCAACAAGTATGGCATACCATTCAGTATGTACCACGAGCTGAGTCTAACAGCTTCTTTACTCTGAAAGTGGATCATTTTGATGCCAAGATTACTCTAAAAAGGTTGCGGACAGTTCTAGATCTTCCTTATACTCCTAATTTTGAGGAAATGGTGTTTGAAGAAGATTTGTGCCGGGATATAATGCGAATGGGTTACAATGATCCAGTTCGTGTAGTGTTAACAGGTACATCGAAGTTAAAAAGGAACTATCTACCGCCGATCTATTACACACTATTCAGTGTTGTTAATAGGTGCATGACGTCTAAACACACGGGTGTTGACACGACCAGTATTTTAGTTGTTCGAATGTTCCATGCCATTGTTTTCGACCGAAAGATTGATTTTGCATTACTTATTTGGAATGATCTGATCGAGGTGGTAACCGACAAGACAAAGCCATCTAAAGCCAGATCGTTTGTACCGTTTCAGCGATATCTTCAGATTATTATTCATTCCATTATGGAGGCTAACCGAGAGATACCGAGACGCGATGGAGCAGTTCTTGGTCCAACCAATTACATGAAGTCTCTCCGATTTCCCAAAGGTCTAATCTTTCCTCATATAATGATTTTACCTAAAGCACTAGTTGCATACGCTGACCAAGAGTCACCATTCTTGAGTGAGTATAGAGAAGAGAATGCACTGATGGCCCGACCAGGACCGGTAGGGCCTACCTAAAGTGCCAACCAATTAGGTGAGAGTGGTGAGGGTCCAGTAGCTAGTGAGCGAGTTCAGGATACTCGGGTACCTGAACAGGGTGTGTTGAGTGGTAAAAGCAATGTAAGGGGAAAAGGAGATGGGGGTGCTCTTGGTCAGTCGTCAAAGATATTTGAGGATGATGACGATGAAGAAATTCTTGGTTCTGAGGATACTGAGGAAGAATCCGATGATCTTGATGCTGATATTGATGATCCTGCAAATCTTGTATATAATGCTAGTTCAAGTGATGATGATGCTAATGCCGATGATGAAAGAGAGGATGATAGTTCAGATGATGATGATAACAATGACGATCAAAACATGGATAATCTTGACTTTGTGATTGAAAAAGCTGTCACTACTTCTGGTGATGGAGGAGATATAAGGGGAAATGAGGGAGTATTAGTTGAAACAAAAAATGAGGTGAGGTTATGTGAGAAGGAAAGAAAAAAAGATGGTGAGAGTGTCACAGGATCAAATAAAGTTTTAACTACTGATCCTAACCAAACCGTGTCTAGCCGGGTAGCCACATCTACTGTCGGTGCGCGTTCGTCGGCACAAGACATTGAAGAAGCCATAGTGAACCCATCTATGCAATGCACAACCCCACTAAGCCACTCATCAACTTCTCAACATGTTGATGTTTCATTTTCTCACATGGGAAAAGCACAAACACTATCGGCGACACATTCGGTGTCTGCTGGTATTGAAACAGGATGGCAACTGCCCCGGCCACCGCCTTCATTTGTTCACAGATCGCGTCTAGAACCTTTTGATTTTACTTCATTTCCTAGGACACCGAGACCGTTCGTCACTTCATCAATGGTGACACAAAACGTTGGAGTTTTTTGTAACCCAACCGGAACGCCCCGAGTGTTGCCGCCGTTCTTTGGTGCTTCACGAGGACCGGGCGGAAGTCCTATCAATATTAACACTATGCCAGCATTGAACATAGGCCATACAGTCTCTTCGACTGCTATGTCAACCAGTAACCTAAGTGGTCTGGGTGTTACCCCGTTACAAGCTCGTGCAGTTCAGTCGTTGGTGGGTCCTCTTCCTCACAATTTTGTATCCGTGAAGTTTCTCGAAATTGCCATCCAGTCTCTCAACAACAGTCACAAAGCTCAAATGGCCGAGTTGAAAGATGTTATTGGGAAATTATCTGCCGATGTTCAAAAAGTTGTCAAAGGAAAATCCGTTGCCGAATCTTCTTCCACACCATCCGACACTCAACCAGAATCTCAACCAAACCCAAAGGTATTTTCTAATCTACCTTTACATGAACTCAAATCCTAAATGCTTACCAGGTTATTAGAACAAGGCAATAACAATACTCAAGAAGAGGTCGATTTACTTGGTTTCTTCGCCGTCAAACCGAACAACAAGCCAGTCTTCCGAACCATATTCAATCGCTTCAACAATCCTTACACGACATGACAAATGCTATTTCTTCTGGATTTTCATCGCTTTCTGACCGAATCAAAGTGGTAGAACAACGATGTGGTATTCAGGCTGAAACAACCAAACGAAGGCATGATGATCAAGATCCCGATCATGATCACCATGAGAGGGAGAGAAGTGTAAGACAAAGAGTTGATCAAGCTAGTGGTTTGGGTGTTCAAGTGCCTGAAAATGTGGAAACGAATGTTGAAACGGGTACCGGTAATGTTGGTGGTACTCAAGTAGTTGAAAGTGCGGATTTAGGATTTCTGGATGATGTCAGTCCTACGGTTGTAAAGCCTGATGGATGTGATAACAGAACTGTTGAGGAAAGAATGGCAGATGGTTTCATTCAAGATGTTGTTTATGTTGACTCTGAAGATGATCCAGAGATTACTGTTGTAAAGATTAAAGAAGAGTTGGATGATGTATTCGATGGTGGTGAAGTTCAACCTGATTCTGATTCCGAAAAAGAAAATGATCAACCAGATCCAGTGATACAAGTTCTGGTGATACCTGATATTCCTGAAGGCAAAATCAAAGATCCAGTCTCCGAAGCTGAAATGCGTAATCTTCAGATGTTGGTGGATAGAGAATCACTGATTGTAAGAGGAAATAATCGAACAAGAATTATTACTCCGTTCCAAGAAGATATCAGGGGTGACTTGTTCGTGAAACAGATTCAGCCGATCGACAAGGTAAAATTGTATTCAATTGAAAAGTTCCCACGCAAGAATCAGATTGAATACCTGTACATGTTAAACGACAAAGATAAAGCGCTCAGATTTGTCAGAACAGATAAAGAGATTGTAAAAATTGTGAAGATAGAATCTGAGAAGATTGTGAATGTCTTTTACCCAAGATTCGCAGTATACAGGACAGATGGAAAGGAATGGTCGTTCAGCGAGGCCGATTTCAAATCCTTAACATGTGAGGATTTCTTTGCTTTATATGATATTCTTGCACGGATGCCAAACAAAAACATTACCTACTCTGAAGCTTATCAAGCAGTCAAAAGGTTCATGAAGAACTTGATCAAGCTTGCATACTTAACTGACTTTCAAATGGCCTTGGAAAGTAATCAAGTCAGGGTGAATAAAAGAAGGCCAAACAGACGTCTTTAAGATATTCAAGGTATTCCTCTGTACACTGTGCTAGAAAAACCAGAGTTTGGGATTGTTTATCACAATGGGCAAAAGAAGAAGAAGTTCTTGAGGCTCATTGAAGTCAACTTGTTACCTGATGGGACGCTCTACATGATAAAGATTCGACTGACTGGAAAACTAAGACTGGATGAATAGAAAAAGGTGCCTTTGAAGGATAAGGAGAAAGTCTTGATCATCAACGCTTTGAAAGCCATGCAAGATCGACTGGATTACCGGAATTCACTAAGAAGATTTGAGATTATTTTTGGAATCAGAAAGAGATACATTCCACCGGAGCAGCTTAGAGGATAAAGCTTACTTGGCTCACTTGAATACAAAGGGGGAGAATGCTAGTGTTCATTTTATGTTGTATTCAAGTTGAGGGACTAAATATGTATATTGTAGATCTAGGTATAAAAGGCCTAGATCTCCTTGCTTTTGACTAACACTTTCACTTCTATATCATTTTACTCTCTGTGAGTTTCTCTCTACACTTTGTATCATGTTCTTGATGATTAATGAGAGATGACCAGATTATATCATAGATCTTGTTCATATTACTTGTATCTTGGGATCACACGTTAGATTAAAACCAGAGTTCTTCGGATACCAGAGGCCAAGATTTTTGGTTCCCTTTAGGTATCTGAAGATCCTCTTTACAGCAAGAAGATGTGATTCTTTTGGATTGGCTTGATATCTTGCACAGAGGTATGTGGCAAACATTATATCAGGTCTACTCGCGGTTAAGTATAAAAGAGACCCAATCATGCCTCTGTAGATCTTGCACTCTACAGATTTTCCACCTGGATCTGAGTGTAACTTATTTCCAGTTGACATGGGGGTCTTCATGACAGAGGCATCAGAGAGGTTAAATTTCGAAAGAATGTCTGTTAGCTTCAATCTTCCTAATCATAGAAGTATTTAGAAGTAGTGAAAAATAGGCTAAGTATAGAAAAGCCTCTCACAGAGGCTCTGCCACTTCTTCCAGAAGATCAAGTCCAGAAAGCCACAGAAGCTACAGAGGTAATCACAGAACCTCTGTAGTGCGCAAGAAGAAGATCAACTTGGAAACAAGTGGACTGCTCCACAGAAGGTCAGACCATAGAACCTCTGTAATGCCTTACAGAGCCTCTGTGGTCTGCTATGAAGACTTGGAAGATATTACTGGATACGTTCATCAACTTGCATGGAAAAGTACTGTCAAAACACGTGTCAAGCTCTGAGTGGACTCAATAGGGCATGGTACAAAATAGACGTCTGCGCCATTTAATGCATTTACCAATAGTACATCTGCTCCATTAAATGCGCATGGCTCAAACAACTGCTCACACCATCCAGTCCACTGTTCACACCATCCAGTTCACTATTCATGCCGTAAAAGGAACAGTGACCTACTTCATAGTCTTTTAAGAGTAGTATAAAAGGAAGTCTCATGTTGAGATCTTCCTAAGGACGAATACACAAGGAATCACTAATACTCTCAAGCTTTATTGTCAAATATCTGAGTGTTATATTCTCACACACACCAACAGTTCTTATTCTGTTCTTCGTGTTGTTATTATATATTGAATAACAGTAACTGTTCAAGAAATCCTTTTCATTCTTTACTGTTTTCTTTATATGTGTGCGTTCTAATATCTATCAAACATATCTGTTAGTTTAATACGCTTCCGCATCAAACTCTAAACTCAACTAATAGACTGTTAATCTTGATTAAGTGTATCTGGGTTCCAACAATTGGTATCAGGGCCTTCCTTGATTTTCAATATCAAGTGATCCACTTATCAAGATTCGTGATAGATATTATTGAGATTTAAAATTGTGTCTGGAAACTGCTTAAACCCAGAAAATCTTCAAATTCATCGAAGTAACTCTTTAGTCATACTTTCTTTCTAAAATCTTCAAAAATGACAAATACAAATAATTTATTTACTACTGGTTCTCTCACTAAACCTCCTACTCTCCTTCGAGATGAGTATCCTCAGTGGAAAATAAGAATGGTCCATTTTTTCGAGGGCACTGAAAGAAATCTAGTACAATATCTGTACAATCCTCCTCCTATTCCCATGACAGTAGTACCTCGTGTACCTGCTACTGCTGAATCTGCCGAAATCCCCGAACATCAAAAACCAAAGCCAAAAGGGGAGTGGTCAACCGAAGATAAAGCAGAAGATGAAGTTGCTCAGAAAACCAAGAGGACATTAATTATGGCAATACCCAACGAACTCTTTCAATCCTTGGATTCATGTGAAACAGCGCATGATCTGTGGAAAGAACTGGAAAGACAGTTGGAAGGAGGTGCTAAAACACAAAAAAACCGAAGAGCACAGTACATCAATGAATATCATGCATTCAGAGCCTCTGCAACAGAATCTCTGCAAACAACATACGACAGATTCAACTCTCTAATCAACAAGTGCAGAAAATCAGGCATTGACAGAACTTCTGAAGAAAACAATGTCATGTTTTTAAAAAGTCTAAATGAAGAATGGCTCCAGCTGTCTATGTCCCTACAGACAAATCAGGATCTAGACACCTGGACTCTCTCTGATCTTTACGGAACATTAGCCGCACAAGAACCTCAGATAGCACAGGCTAAAACACTAACCATTGCACCATATGCATTGGTTAGTAAAACTAAAGAGGATGCACAGAGACCAAGAAATGATAAAGCCACAGAGGAGAAGAAGAAGGAGAAGAAGAAGAAGATGGTGATAATTGACAGTGAAGAAGAAGAGCAAGTAGAAAAGGAAATAACTCTTGCGTCACTAGCTAAATCTTTAGCTCTATTGACAAAAGAGTTCAGAGGAAACAGAAGAGGTTCCGGAAATGAAAGATATGATAGAGACAACCAGGATGACAGAAGAGACAACAGAAGAGATGACAGAAGAGGAGAAGAATCAAGTGGCCGACAGAGGTCAAGCGATAGAAATTACAGAGGGAATGACCGACAGAGGTCAGATGACTCGGTAAGCCACACGCAGCAAGAATGCTACAAGTGCGGCAAACCTGGTCACTATGCAAATGAATGTAGATCAGAGAAAGGCGGAGACCTACAGAAGTCCAATGATCGAACAGGAAACACTCCTCAAGGGTGTTTTAACTGCGGAAAACCAGGCCATTTTGCGAATGAATGCAGAAGCAGATCAAATCGCCCACAGAGGGACTCTGCTTTCTACAAAAAGAAAGCCGAATATTATGCTAAAAAATCCTTAATGGCAAAAGGACATTCTGAGGAGAACACAGAAGACTTCCAATCAGACTCTACTTCTGACGATGAACATACCGCCAATGCCCTCTTCTGTGGCATGGCAGAAGTCGACTCCTGCACTGACTCTGAGGTATCTACTTCAAATTCCAACTCTTGTATTACCTCTGTATATGATAATACACTTAGAATTAACATTGAATTAATTGAACTGAAAGAGATAAATCAAAGTATTCAGAAAAGACTCACTTTCAATGACAGAGAAGTACGGCTTCTCACTCAAGAAAAAGCAAAGATTTTTGAGGAAAAAGAGAGAATAGAAAAGAAATGGAACAAAACTCTAGATCCTTTAAAAAAACAAATTTCTGAATTAACCAATACTTTAAAAGATAAAACAAAAGAACTTTCAGTTTCAAGGAGCGAAACTACTGACATAAGAGCTCTTAAAGAATACTTTCAAAGAGAAAGAGAGGTATTATGGCAAGATTTACTCAGAAGAGAAGTTTTGCTTAAAAACTATAAAGATGCACAGAAAGTTTATGAAAAAATAAACTCACAAATAGGGAGACGAGGTATAGGGTATGATGATATCACCCTAGGTGTTGAAGGCAAAAGAAACAAACCTCTGTCCTCGTTATTTGTGATTGGAAAAACAAACAAACCAGATTTTCCAAATCTAATCTCTGTAAGCAAACGGGCGAAAATCTCTGTGGATCCTTACTTGAAGAAACATAAGAAGATGATTAACGTGTGGTTTGAAAACACAGACTCATCATCTTCAACCTCTGTCAATAGAGGTATCAAAACAAAGAAATATCTGAAAACACAAGATTAGATTGGTATCTTCAAGTTTGGTAAACCAGAGACCCAAACACAGGTTGCTTTTGTCTGTTTGATAAACGTTGAAAAGAAGTTATCAGCAGAAGCTCCTGAGTTTAAACCCATTTTTTCAGAAGAAAACTTTAAAAACTTAATTGAAAAAGAAATTTTGGAAATATGGAAATCAAGCGTTTTAGAAAAATTCTGTACATCTTCTATAGATAAATCTCTCACTGAAGAAATCTTATTAGAAACCTCTGCAATCTATGAAAACTATTCTACAGAGGAAGAAAGCTTGTATGATGCATGTTCGGAAAATTCAACCTCTATTGAAAGAATTGACTCAACCTTTGTATACGAGGACGACTCATCTTCTGACGATTCAGAGACAGATGTTACATCTGGGATAACTCTCTATGACACAGAGGATGTTAAATACTCCTCTGAAGTTCCTCACAGAACTATTTCTCCAAAAGAGAAACTCACAGAGATTCCAATCTGCCAAGATTTTCTAAATTTGAATCTACATGTCAAAACCTCTGCTGAGCTTAAAATGTTACAGAAGACCTCTATTGATCCTATAAGTTCTAGATTTTCAAAACCCAAGGTTAATAAATCTTTTTCTTCTGTGACAGTGATAAAGGAAGTTCACCACAGAAGCAACCCACAGAAGGCAGGTCCTAAACAGAGCTTTTGCAAACAACATTCGAGTATTCATAGATCTTCTAGTAATAGGAAATCTAATGTAAAGAAAGAATGTAATGCCTCTGTGGCTGAGTTTAAAAAGTTCAATGAAAAGTTCAAACAAACTACATCTCATATTCAATACTGTCATTGCTTTGATCTTATGTCTAAACTTAATAATCATTTTTCAAATCAAGATTGTCTACTCTCTACGCCAATTCAAAAGTCAAATCCCACAAAGAAACAATCTGACTTTTCTGCAGAAAACAAAATGTATTTCAAGAATGCGAAAGCAAACTTGAAAAACTCTAACAATATTGGACCCATATGGATATGGGTACCTAAATCTCTGTGATTGTCCCGCAGAAGAAGTATGTGCCAATCTGGTATCTAGACTCCGGATGCTCAAGGCACATGACTGGTGACAGAAGTGCACTATCCACGTACAAAGAAACACAAGATGGTGGATCTGTGACTTTTGGAGACAACAAGAAAGGACACATAAAAGGCTATGGAGTCATAAGGAAAGAAGACGTTTATGTATACAAAGTTGCATATGTGGATGGCCTTAAGCACAACCTACTCAGTGTAAGTCAACTTTGTGATACAGGATTCAATGTGTTGTTCAAAAGAACTTTCTGCTCTCTACAAAGTGAAGAAACAAGTATGGAACTTCTGCGAGCTGAAAGAATAGGTGATCTATATCTAATGAACTTCAACTCAAAGAACAAGGACAAAGTTTGCCTTGTTGCCTGCAAAAGTGAAGAAGCCTGGTTATGGCACAACAGGTTCTGTCACTTGAATTTTCACACATTGGAAAAACTGGTCAAACTTGATCTAGTTAAAGGTTTGCCAAATGTTAAATTCAATAAGGATCATTTATGTTCTGCCTGTGAGATGGGAAAACTCAAAAGAGCTTCCCACAAAGGCAAAACAGATGTGTCTTGCACCAGGCCTCTGTACATGCTTCATGTCGACCTCTGCGGTCCCATTGCAATACAGAGCCTAGGTGGCAAGAAATATATTCTTGTCTTAGTTGATGAGTATTCACGTTTCACATGGGTTGAATTTATCAGAAAGAAATCAGATGTTCCAATTATATTGATAAATCTAATGAAAAGAATCCAAGTTCTTTATGACTGCAAAATACAGAAGTTAAGAAGTGACAACGGCACATAATTCAAAAACTGTGTCATTGAAACTTATCTTTCAACAGAAGGAATTTCACAGAACTTCTCTGCAGCTCGCACTCCACAACAGAACGGTGTTGTCGAAAGAAAGAATCGAACACTTGTGGAAGCCGCAAGAACTATGATGTCAGCATGCGGATTATCAATGAACTTTTGGGCAGAAGCAATTTCTACTGCGTGTTATACTCAAAATCGATCAACCATTGTGAAAAGACACCTCAAGACGCCTTACGAATTGCTTAACAAACGGCGGCCAAACATAAAATTTTTCCATGTATTCGGATGCAAATGCTTCGTCTTAAACGACAGAGATTCAAGAGGAAAGTTTGATGTAAAAGCAGATGAAGGCAAATTCATTGGATACTCTGCCACTTCCAAAGCCTACAGAACATTCCTTACAAAGTCTCACAAGATTGTAGAAAGCATCAATGTTTCTTTTGATGATTCATTCCAAATGACTTCTGAGCAAATAAGTTCAGAACTCGGAATTAAAGGGAAATTCTCTGACATCTCAAGAACAAAAGAAGATTTGAATCTTCTATTTTTGGAGATGTTCCACAATGACATTGATTCTTCTGTCGGAACCATCAGAGTTTCTGAAGAACCATCCTCTGTCGGACAAAATCCTACAGGTATGACTCTAACTGGTCCAAATAATGCTTCATCTTCTTCTATAAATACTACAGGTGCAATTGCCGAAGCAGAAGAAAGTGCAGAAGATGAAACATCAAGAAAAACGACCACAGAAGCTGCACAAACCACAGAAGAACCAATTACAGAGGAGATCGAGGACCAAGACTATACATCCTCAGAGGAACAAACTCCACCACCACTCGTACCAATCATTCCACAAACGGTAGAATCAACTACCAAGGCACGAAGAACATCAGAGGCTGCACAAGAAGAAACACAAGAAGCCTCTGAAGAAAGTTTTGATGACATTGATGATCATCTTCCACGCACAACTTAGTGGACAAAAAGCCATCCTCCAAGCCAAATAATTGGAGAACCTTCTGACTCAGTAAAAACAAGGTCTGCCACTGCTAATTTTTGTATCTTTACAAATTTTATTAGTGTTATAGAACCAAAGAAGATTTCTGAAGCCCTAGATGACCCAAACTGGGTAGACGCCATGCAAGAAGAACTTCTGTAATTTGAGCGTAACAGAGTATGGACTTTAGTACCTCTTCCAAGAGGGAAACAGGCCATTGGGACTAAATGGGTCTACAGAAACAAGAAGGATGAAGATGGAGTGGTCGTCAGAAACAAAGCAAGATTAGTAGCAAAAGGATATAGACAAGAAGAAGGCATAGACTACGATGAGACTTTTGCCCCTGTCGCACGTCTCGAAGCAATAAGAATATTCTTAGCCTTCGCAGCCCACAAAGGTTTTAAAGTCTATCAGATGGACGTAAAATCAGCTTTTCTAAACGGTGAAATCCAAGAAGAGGTTTACGTAAATCAGCCACCAGGTTTTGAAAGCTCAAAGTTTCCAAGGCATGTATACTACCTTGAAAAAGCTCTATACAGACTGAAACAGGCTCCAAGAGCATGGTACGAACGACTTTCTACCTTCCTTCTAGTCAATGGCTACAACAGAGGTACAACAGATACTACCTTATTCTATAAACGCAAAAATAGTGAGATAATGCTTGTACAAATATACGTAGATGACATAATTTTTGGGTCTACAAATTCAGAAGAGTGCAAATTTTTTGAAATGAGTATGATGGGAGCATTAACATTCTTCCTCGGACTTCAAGTCAAACAATCTTCAGAGGGAATTTTTATAAATCAAGCCAAATATGTCTCTGACATACTTTTAAAATATAATCTATCTGATACCTCTGCAATGAAGACTCCAATGGCCACTGGAAAATAAGTTATTCTTAGATCCAAATGGTATTTCTGTAGAATGTACTCTCTACAGAGGCATGATTGGATCTCTGTTATACTTAACAGCAAGCAGACCTGACATTATGCATGCCACATGTCTTTGTGCACGTTATCAAGATAATCCAAAGAAATCACATTATGATGCTGTAAAAAGAATCTTTAGATACCTGAAGGGGACCAACAATCTTGGTCTCTGGTATCCACAGAACTCTGGTTTTAGTCTTAAAGCTTATACAGATTCAGACTATGGAGGATGCATGCTCGACAGAAAGAGTACCTCTGGGAGTTGTCAATTCCTAGGTGGTAAACTAGTCAGTTGGACCTCCAAGAAGCAGAATTGTGTCTCCACATCCACTGCAGAAGCTGAATACGTTGCTGCCGCTAGCTGTTGTTCTCAGGTTCTATGGATGAAGACTCAGCTAAAAGTCTACGGCCACATTCTGTTCAAAATACCCATCTTCTGTGATTCCAAAAGTGCTATTGCTATCTCTGCCAACCCTGTGCAACACTCAAAAACCAAGCATATCGATATAAGGTATCATTTCTTGAAACATCATGTTGAATACGGTACAATCGAAATGCATTTCGTGCCCACAGAATATCAACTCGCTTACTTATTCACCAAAGCATTAGACGAGAAAAGATTCAACTTCTTGGTGGGTAAGTTAGGAATGATTAACATGGTGTGAAAATCCTCTGTAAGTATAGCTTTATCTTCTGTAAATAAGTATAAATATCTATTATTACTAAGTTATTGCGTTGATAAATTTATTTCAGTTTATAATTTTATATATATAAAATAAATTATTTACAGAGCCTCTGTGGGTCCGCTCAGATCTTCTGATAACCCTTACAGAACCTCTGGTAAACATAATCTATGCTCAATACAAATCTTACCATTCTTATGAACCAAGCATAGATCAAGGGGGAGAAAAAGGAAAATTCTTGATCTACAGAAGCGATTAGATCAAGGGGGAGCAAAAGGGACCCTGAAATGATCTACAGAGGTAAATCCTTCAAAGGAAAGCCAAAGAAGAATGTCGATAATTCTCCATCGACAGAAGAAAGACAAAACTGCCGAGAACAGAAGAACCAAAAGGTATGTCTCTCGCACGAAAGGTTTTTAGAAAACAGTTTTCTAGGACAAGAATTGTCAAATATGTCCTAAATATACTATGAATAACATTTCAAAAATCAAAAGTTCAAAAGGTTTAACAAAATTCGAAATAGGAGAAATTTAAGGTCATAGAGCTTCTGCTGAGCTCAACAGAGCTTCTGCAGGAAATATGCTCTGTGATCACAAATTAACCTTCTGTCGATCTTTTGGAATGTTATCTCGGAAACCGACAACACACACCATGACCTTCTCGAACAAAACGTTTATCAAAATAGTTTTCTCGGACACCAACCTTCAAAAATGTGCGAAAAACATCTCTTAACACAGATCAAAATATGGATGATCAGAAAGTTAATAGAATTCAAGTTATAAGATTTTTTCTCTCATAGAGCTTCTGCTGGCTCTCGCAGAGCTTCTGCAAGTTCCATCAGAGATACAAAACCTCTGTGAGTAAAATTTCTTGACAAAATCCTATTGATCCTCTCCAATGTCTTTACAAACGTTTTCGTTCAAAGAAGAACCTTCAGAGTCATGACAACAATGAGATATATGAGAAAAGGTTAAAACTCAAGATTTTCAAAATCACAGAGCTTCTGTAAAACACAAAAGTTCTGCCATTTTGTTATCTGTGGTAATAACGGTTACTATTACTGCGAGTGAAACTCATATGGCTAAAATCAACCTCACGCGCCTAGCATTAATGGGCCGCGCACGACGTCCTGTCATATTCTGACAAGGCCTACGTGTCCCATTTTCATTGGGCGTACATGGAACGTTTTTATTTGGAAAGTTGAACCCGCCGCTCAAACTCGAGTGCGGATTCCAAACTTTAATCCATTGCCATATATTTTACTCTTTCGAATTCTACCGTTTTACCATCCTATAAAAACAAAGCTTACCCTCTCATAAAACATTTTACAAACTCTCATCTTCTTCTCCGGCGAAACCCTACAAAAAGCTTGCAAAAATCTTATTTTTAAAATCAAATGGCTTCATCTTCTCGAGCTACATCCTCTGAACTCTCTCCGGCGAACTCACCGGAACACTCCCCTGCACATTCAGAACATTCTGAAAACCCCAGCCTTGCAAGAAATATTGAACAACAAGATTCCGGGGACTCAGCAGACTTTGCTCCAACAACACATCTGCAAAACTTCATAGCTAAGGATCACTTCGAAAAAGTACTACCAATCAAATCCAACAACTGCTATTTGGTCCCCTCACCCACTGCTTTTGGCGAAGCCCACGCCATTCTTCTGAACATAATGGAAAATCACATCCTCTTCCCTCTACTATCAAGAACACCAGAGACAATACCCGTAAGGTATTTGAACCAATTTTGGCAGAGCTGCAGGTACGACAAAGATGATTCTCTCATCAAGGGGTACATTTCCAGGCCTAACAACTCTGAGCATCTGGAACTGAAATTTAACCGAACTATGTTCTCTCTGGAGTTCAATCTACCCACGAGGGGTCTTCTGGGATTAAAGTCCTATGTAGAACCACCCACAGACGAAGAGCTCTGTGATTTTGTAGAGATGCTTGGGTACAATACTCACCTGAGAAAACGCAATGACTTCCGCAGAGGCAGATTACCACCTCTGTGGAATACCCTATTCTCAATCCTCAACAGGTGCTTAACAGGGAAGATTGGGAGCATCGACCAAAGCTCGCATCAAATTTTGGCAATCATGTACGGAGTGTATTACGATATACCTCTCGACTATGCAACACTCATGATGCAAGAGATCGTACATACGATTGAAAGGAAGAACAATACCAAAAGATCAAGAGAGAAGGATCCCAACTTTCTACCACCGCTGCAGTTTCAGAGAATCTTAGGGGTTCTGTTTGAGCCTCTGTTGCTAATAGAAAATTGGCCAATGGAAGGGCCAAAGACTAAACAGTTCCCCATGAACAGGAACATCCCCACAGATCACAAAGATGGCTACAGATTCTGTAGGCCAATATCCAAGAGACTTCTGAGCTACTCCACGAGCAAATCCGTAACCCGTAGGTATATACGCCATCACAGAACTCCAGAACCGAGTCCTGTGACACCCCCGCGTCTAGGAATCCCCTTAGGAGAAATAATTATAGAACCCCTCTCACCCACGACTAAGGAACAGAGACTGGCAAAACACCTGGAGATTCAACAGAGCTTTAATGCCAAACGTGAAGAACTCAGAAGAAAAAAATCCTCGAAAGCCTCTGCCTCAACAAAGAAACCTAAGAAGAGGAAATCTGCAGAAGGCACCACTGCAGAAGTTGCTGAACCTCAACCTTCACCCCCTCATGCCACAGAACTTGGATCTTCTGAACCTCCGAAAAAGAAGAAAAAGAAATCGAAGAAACATTCCAAGAGAACTGCAGAAGGCACCTCTATGGATGTTACAGAAAAATCCTCTCCCACCAACGAAGGTGGTTCCTCTGCCCAACCCTCTTCTTCTTCAAAACCAAAGAAGAAGCGAAAGTCAAAACCTACAGAGGAAGGGGCCCCCAAACCAAAAAGGAGAAAGACCAAGCAGAGGTTGAAAACCATAGCAGAAGAAGGGCCAACAACGGTGTTTGAAACAGAGGTCACAGAAGCCAGGGTAGAAGCCATCGCAGAAGAAGAACCTGCAGAGCAAGATGCAGAACGTTTTCCTGATCAAGGAAGTTTGAGTGCCTTCCTTGAACATCCCGAATTTGCCGACACCCTCAATACGGCCGGATGGACTGCAGAACCTCTTGACCACCACACCACAACAGATCAGGATTTTTCTACCTCAGGAGTGGATACGACTCTGCGACATGACCAAACTCCGAAAGACGACAGAGGCGACACTCCAAACATCTTGCAAGATCCTTTCATCCAAAAGGGTATGGACGTTCACAGAAAGAGTCCAGTTACAACTTCTACAGATGCCGACGAAGAAATAGACACAACAGCAGAAGCCATAAGGGCAAGAAATCAGTCTATGCCTGAGTGGGCTGTAACAGGGATTGAAAAGGTACTAGAGCCAGTGGGAGGAAAAGAAAAAGAAAAGGAAAAAGATGCCGCAGAGGAAGAAGGCACACATCAATCACCCCCTCCCAGTGCAACCCATATTTCTGACACCGCAGGTCTAGCTGCAGAAGGTGTCATTGAAAAAGAGCAGCACAGCTCGAACCTCACCCAAACCATCCAGCCAGAGGTTATTCTTTCGACCTCTGTGCCCACAAAAACCGGGGAAACCATTCCTAGGGAGTCTCCTCAAAGAGACTCAACTATTGTTCGTGATCAGTCGCCCCAGATCACCCTAGAACACCCTACAGAGGAATTCGTTTCCTCTGCCACGCACACATTAGGACCAAAACTTCTTTCAGAGAGAAGTAGTGAGCACAGAGACGAAGAGACTCTAGACAAGTCTCCCAGTCAACAGAAGGACATTCCAATAACCACCTTTGGAATGGATTTGGACGCTGTTCTTCACAGAACTTCTGTAGAGATCGAAACTCAGGTTTCTTCTCGAAGATCAGAAGGAAATCCTTCCACCCCCATCGTACAAACAAGGGTGAACGAAGGTGTCCCAGGAACAGGGACTCACTCTGGAGACGAATGTGTTCCTCCAGAGGTTACACAAGGAACACAAGTATCAAGGGATGAGTTCCAAACCCTTGTCACCTCTGTGAACCAAACATTGAAAGAGTTGCAAAGCTCTTTCAAATCCTTTACAGAGACAACATCTACGGCTATCCTGAAACTGAACACCAAAATGGACAATCTGTCCACAGAGGTAAAAACCGCCATCTCAGAGATGAAGTCTTCTGCCGAAACTACTGCCAAAGCAACAGCCACTTCTGCAGCTCAGGAATTCGGAACAACTGCAACTTCTGCTTTCAGGGACTCTGTCAAAGATTTCCTTGAACAAATGAATACGCAATCCCACAGAGCAGAGGGCATCACTCCTGCAGACTTACAGAATGCCCTATCACAAGTACAAGCAGAGGCAATACGCAACTCGACAATAATGCAACCAAAAGACTATATGATCAGAGCACAGCTTACAGAGCTCGGACAGAACGTCATTAACCAGGTCACAGAAGTCATTGTCTCCTTCACAACTTCAAATGCCAACTATGTCAAGGATTTCAGAAAGAGTGTCGGCAGAATGCGTTTCAAAACAGAAGCAGAGCTTGCGACATTGATTGGCCTCTGCGATGATGTTTGTGAAAAGTTGATGGCAGCAGGAGCTGAATTACCGAAGAAGCCCAACACTTCTTGCAGAGCAGAGGGTACTTCTGATAAAAGTCAGGATGATTCTGATGATGACCAACCTGGTCCATCAGATAATCCTGAGGGGGAGAATCTAAGAGAGAAAGCTACGAGCAGAGGAATACAAAGTCCACCAATCGCAGCAGAACCAATCAACCAAGCCCCTCCAGAAGAAACCCAACAACAAACCCAAAAGACCACAGAGACAACACCCATCTCTGTGGAATCATCTCCTGACGAAACCAAAACTCCAGAAGCAGATCAGCAAGCCACAGAGGCAACAACCGCCCCTGAGGTAATCATTTTGGAAGAAACAGATGAACAAACCACAGAGAAAACACCCACCTCTGTGGAAACACCCCAAACCATACCCAGAAGAAAGTTGATTGCCACCAAACCAAAAAGAGCAACGACCTGTGCTTCTGATGTTCTGAAAAGAATGCACACAACAATGAGTGATCGAATGGCAAAGAGAGAAGAAGAAAGGAACAGGTTCACTTTAGCTTTCAAAATGGCAAGAAGATTTGATGTCAATACTTCATCAATAGAAACTGAGCTCGCAGAAGAAGTCATCAAACAACCTCCAACAGAGGTTACAGAGCAAGTCAAGCCAACAGAACCATCGCCACAAAAGTCCTCTAAATCACAATCGTCAAAATCCACAGAGGCAACCTCCATCAAACCAACAGAAGTGCCAACCTCAAAACCCACAGAAGCAACAGGTTCTGCCACGACAATAGCAAAAGATAAGGGCAAAGGGATACTGACAGAAGAGCCAAAGAAGAAGAAAACATTGCCAAAGCCAACAGAAAAACTAATGAAGAGTGCGTTTGACGCCTTTCAAACCCCAAAACCCGAAGAAGTTGACTGGGCACATGGATTGAAGCCTCTGTCAGAAATTCCTCTAACTGGTAGAGCTGCAGAAGTTGTTCAACAGATAGAGAGTCTCAGAAGACAAATTCCACGACCTGGTCCAACACATGAAGAGATGGAAGAAGTGGTATACAAATACCTCTACAAACAATCCTATCAGACAAATCATCCAGTAGATCATGTGACAGATCCAAGGATCAGAGAAGAATTTGAGAACATCTTCACAAGAACAAAGCCAAGAACCAAAGCAGATGTCTTCTCAATTCACAAAATCAAAAAAGTGATCTTCTGCAGATTCTCCTTCACAAGAACCTATCCAAGGGTCAGGTACAATCTTTACAAAGTCAGAAGAGAGAACAATTCAGAATCTACCTTCGCTGATGCTGACTTAAGATACATCAATCCTTACGATCTACCTGACCTTCTGCAATGGACAAAAGACAACTACAACACAGAGCATAATACCAGAGCCTATCAAGTGTTGAGAAAAGCGATGAGGGAAAAGCTTCTGCTATACAGCATGATAGATTTTCAGCTGGGAAAGGATCTTGGTCTCAAACATCTAGATCTACGACCACCAGAAGATCGCTGCCCACCAGACGCTGTGCCCAACTCAATCATCAGAGAACCAAGATTTGGGTTAGTATTTCAAAACCCACAACACCAGGTTAAACTTTTTGTACTCATGGATTGTCAGAAGTACGCAACCAGTACTCTGAGCAAATTCAGAGCAAGCCTTGTAAAATACAGAGGTACAGAGAAAATGGATAGAAATGATGCAGATACTTTCATCAGAGAAATAGACTCAACAATCCGCCTAAGAGAACTCTGCATCAGATTCTACAAAGAGATCAGAAAAGTCGGCAGAGACAACAGAAGCTACAACGATTTCAAAGATGCCAAAATCTGATTCTCAGACCTCAAATCTCTGCAAACAAAGTTAAAGTTTATCTTTCATTGTACTCAAATGTAAAATGCCTCTGGCATATTTCTAAATGAAAGAAATTTCGAGGTATTGTTTAACCTCTGTCTTATCTAACTTAGCCAAACTTAACTCAAGTTCAAAATTTTTATTTTTCACTACTTAGGGGGAGATTGTTAGCTTCAATCTTCCTAATCATAGAAGTATTTAGAAGTAGTGAAAAATAGGCTAAGTATAGAAAAGCCTCTCACAGAGGCTCTGCCACTTCTTCCAGAAGATCAAGTCCAGAAAGCCACAGAAGCTACAGAGGTAATCACAGAACCTCTGTAGTGCGCAAGAAGAAGATCAACTCGGAAATAAGTGGACTGCTCCACAGAAGGTCAGACCATAGAACCTCTGTAATTCCTTACAGAGCCTCTGTGGTCTGCTATGAAGACTTGGAAGATATTACTGGATACGTTCATCAACTTGCATGGAAAAGTACTGTCAAAACACGTGTCAAGCTCTGAGTGGACTCAATAGGGCATGGTACAAAATAGACGTCTGCGCCATTTAATGCATTTACCAATAGTACATCTGCTCCATTAAATGCGCATGGCTCAAACAACTGCTCACACCATCCAGTCCACTATTCACACCATCCAGTTCACTATTCATGCCGTAAAAGGAACAGTGACCTACTTCATAGTCTTTTAAGAGTAGTATAAAAGGAAGTCTCATGTTGAGATCTTCCTAAGGACGAATACACAAGGAATCACTAATACTTTCAAGCTTTATTGTCAAATATCTGAGTGTTATATTCTCACACACACCAACAGTTCTTAATCTGTTCTTCGTGTTGTTATTATATATTGAATAACAGTAACTGTTCAAGAAATCCTTTTCATTCTTTACTGTTTTCTTTATATGTGTGCGTTCTAATATCTATCAAACATATCTGTTAGTTTAATACGCTTCCGCATCAAACTCTAAACTCAACTAATAGACTGTTAATCTTGATTAAGTGTATCTGGGTTCCAACAATGTCAGAGACATATTTAGCTTGATTTATAAAAATTCCCTATGATGATTGTTTGACTTGGAGTCCTAGGAAGAAGTTTAGTTCTCCCATCATACTCATCTCAAACTCATTCTGCATGAGTTTTTCAAAATCAGTGCAGTGTTTTGCATTTGTAGACCCAAAAATAATGTCGTCCACATAGATCTGTACAAGTAGAATCTCATCACCGTTTCTTTTGTAAAACAAAGTATTATCTGTTGTACCTCTTTCGAAATTATTATCGAGAAGAAAGGTTGAAAGGCGTTCATACCATGCTCTTGGAGCCTGTTTCAGTCCATACAGAGCTTTGTTGAGAAAGTAAACATGGTTCGGGTACTTGGCACTTTCAAACCCTGGTGGCTACTGGACATAGACTTCTTCTTGAATTTCACCATTTAGAAAGGCAGATTTTACATCCATTTGAAAGACTTTGAAACCTCTGTGGGCTGCGAAGGCTAAGAAGATTCTTATAGCTTCGAGTCGTGCGACAGGGGCAAAAGTTTCATCGTAATCAATGCCTTCTTCTTGGCGATATCCCTTGGCCACCAATCTCGCTTTATTTCTAATGACCACCCCGTCCTCATCCTTCTTGTTTCTGAAGACCCATTTAGTCCCTATTGCTTGTTTCCCTTTTGGCAGAGGAACTAGGGTCCATACTTTGCTTCTCTCAAACTGTAGAAGTTCTTCTTTCATAGCATCTACCCAGTTTGGATCATCTAGGGATTCAGAAATACGTTTTGGCTCGATCACACTGATAAAATTTGTATAGAAACAAAAGTTAGCAGTGGCTGATCTTGTCTTGACTTTCTTAGAAGGATCGCCGATTATCAGGCTCTGAGGATGACTTTTAGTCCATTTTGTTGTCCTTTGTAGATGGTCATTAGCGTCATCAAGTTGAGCTTCTGAGGTTGCACATGGTTGTTCTTGTACAACCTCTGTGGTAGAAGGTACTTCTGTGCTTGAACTTGGTTCTCCAGCTTGTGTGGGTATTGGGATTAGAGTTGGAATTGGTTCCTCTGAGGAAGTAGAAACTGAATCCTCGTTTTCCTCTGGTATTGCTTCCTCTGTAGTCACCGGAGTTGGTATTTCAGGAGCCTCTGTGGTTGAATCCTTGGTTGTATCATCTTCTGTTCGCTCCCCCTCATCACTTGCATCTGTACGATTCACTGAAGAGGATGAAGTATTTAAAGGACCAGTTAGAGATATACCTGACTCAGTCTGGTTTGCAGAAGATGTTTCTCCAGAGGCTCTGATAGCTCCGGCAAAGGGATCAATGTCATCGTGGAACATCTCTTCAAATAGCAGATTTAGTTCTGCTTCTCTTGTGGGGGAGATGCCAGAGGATTCCTTTTTGAGACCGAGTTCTGAACTGATTTGTTCAGAAGTCTTTTGAAAGGAATCGTCAAAAGAGACATTGATACTCTCCACAATGGTTCGTGACCGCAGAAGGTAAACTCTGTAAGCCTTTGAGGTGGCAGAGTACTCAATGAACTTGCCTTCGTCTGCTTTCACATCAAACTTTCCTCTTGCTTCTCTATCATTCAGGACAAAACACTTGCATCCAAATACATGGAAGAACTTGATGTTTGGTCGCCTTTTGTTGATCAAATGATACGGTGTCTTGATCTGCCTTTTTACTATGGTTGATCAATTTTGGGTGTAGCAAGCGGTTGATACTGCTTCTGCCCAGAAAGAGATTGGTAATCCAGATGCTGTCAGCATAGTTCTTGCAGCCTCCACAAGCGTGCAGTTCTTTCGTTCAACCACGCCATTTTGTTGTGGGGTGCGTGCAGCAGAGAAGTTCTGTGATATGCCTTCTTCTGTGAGATAAGCTTCAATGACAGAGTTTTTGAATTCTGTGCCATTGTCGCTTCTCAACTTTTGAATCCTGCACTCATATAGAACTTGGATTCTTTTCATTAGGTTTATCAGAATGTTTGGAACATCTTATTTCTTTCTGACAAATTCCAGCCATGTAAATCTAGAGTATTCATCAATCAACACAAGTATATACTTTTTGCCACCTAGGCTCTGTGTAGCGATTGGACCGCAGAGGTCAACATGAAGCATGTACAGATGCCTAGGGCAAGACACATCAGTCTTGCCTTTATGGAAACTCTTTTGAGCTTACCCATTTCGCAAGCGGAGCACAAATGATCTTTACTAAATTTGACATTTGGCAGACCTTTGACTAAATCAAGTTTCACAAGCTTATCTAAAGTATGAAAGTTTAAGTGGAAGAACCTGTTATGCCATAACCAATCTTCTTCATTCTTAGAAGCAACAAGACAGAGTTTGTCCTCCTTGTTCTTGGCACTGAAGTTCATGAGGTATAAATCTCCTTTACGTTCGGCCCGCAGAAGTTCGACTCCTGTGTCTTCACCTTGCAGAGAGCATAAAGTTCTTTTGAACATGACGTCGAAACCCGTATCACAAAGTTGGCTAACACTGAGTAAGTTGTGTTTAAGGCCATCCACATATGCAACTTTGCATACGGTTATGTTTTCCTTCTTGATGACTCCATTGCCTTTAATGTATCCCTTTTTGTTGTCGCCAAAGGTTACAGATCCACCATCGAGTTTATCTTTGTACGTGGATAGTAGACCTCTGTCGCCAGTCATGTGTCGCGAGCATCCGGAGTCTAGATACCAGATCGGCACATACTTCTTCTACAAGACAATCAGAGATTTTTAGGTACCCATATCCAAATGGGTCCCTTTTTGTCAGAGGTCTTCAAGGTTGCCTTAGCATCCTTGGGTTTGGTTTTAATTTCTATTGAAGAACCATTTTGTTTCTTCTTTCCCTTGAATTTAGTATTCTTTTTGGGCAAATAGAAGAAACAGTGTGGACTAGAGAAGTGTTGACCTAATTGATGCATAAGATCGAAACAATGACAATAATGAATGTGCGAAGAGATTTGCTTGAACTTTTCATTGAAAACATTAAATAGGGGTACAGAGGCTTTATTATTACAATTTATACTAGCATATGACTTCCTATTACAAGAAGACATATGTAGACTAGATTGTTGTTTTGAAAATCCTCTGTGGAGAGTAGCCTTCTGTGGACCCCTTCTTCTGTGGTGAACTTCTTCAGGTTTCACTGTTACAGAAGCAAAAGATTTGTTATTTTCAGCCCACTTACCCTTCTGTTGCCATGTTAATTTTTCTTTAAAAGGCCTTAAGGGTTTTGAAGTCTTTGAACTTGTTGGATTTTGAGAAGGCATTTTCTTTTGTTGTTTGATTTTCTCAAACTCAAGAGAAGTTTTGGCTTGTATACATATGTCCGAAAAGTCTGGACAGATAGAAACACTTGTGATTTTCTCCTTAGGAGGAATAGTTCTATTAAGAATTCCAGAGGGTAGCTTAGAATCCTCTGAATCACGAGGTGCTATCTCTGACTCATTAGAGTCAGTCTCAGATTCGTCAGAGGATGAATCGTCCTCATAAACAGAGGTTGAGTCATTTAGATCTCTGTCGACAGAGGCTGGACTTTCAGAGCATGTGCCATACTCACTTTCTTCCTTTTCTTTGGGACTATCATCCAAGTCAACAGAAGTATCTATTAAGATTTCCTCAGAGAGTTTTTGTTCGACAGAGGATGTACAGAGGTTTTCAAAAGAGTTGTTTTTCCCGATTTCCATTAACTCCTTTTCAGAAATGTGAAGCAGTTTTTCTTCTGAAGAAGCAGGCATAAACTCAGGTGCCTCTGCCGATAATTTCTTTTCAAAGTCTATCGTGCAGACAAAAGCAACCTGTGTTTGAGTCTCAGGGTCACCAAACTTGAAGATTCCTATCTGATCTTGTGTTTTCAGATACTTCTTAGGTTTGGACTCTCTTTTGACAGAGATTGAAGGTGATAAATATGTGTTTTGATACCACACATTTATCATCTTTAGAGGTTTCCTCTCGTGAGGTTCCCTAGAGACTTTTTGCCTTTTACTTATAGAGAGTAGGTTTGGAAATCCAGGTTTTCTTGTACTTCCAATATGAAATAGAGAGAACAGAGCCTTGTTTCTTTTGGTTCCAGTGTATGGATCTATATCACAGAAGCCAATTCCCCGTCTCCCTATTTGTGTATTAATTTTCTCGTACACCTTCTGTGCATCTTGATATTCTTAATTAAAAGATCTCTTCTGAGTAGATCTTGACAGAGGACTTCTTTTTCCTTTTGAAAATAATGTTTAAGAGCTAGGATATTCATTCTGTCGCTCTCAACATCCATAAGTTCTTTAGATTTAGCTTTTAGGGCAGAGTTGAGTTCAGAGATCTTTTCTTTCAAAGGATTTAGGTGTTTGTTCCACTTTGTTTCAATTTCTTCCTTTTCTTGAAATATTTTAGCCTTTTCTCGAGTGAGAAGTCTAGCTTCTCTCTCAAAGAAGGTGAGCTTCTTCTGAACACTTTCGCAGGTCTTTTTAAGTCCTGTGTATTCAATGGTCAGTTTATGCAAATCAGCTTCTGCATGATTAGAGTAAGAGTCAGAAGTGGATACCTCACTATCAGAGTCGGAGGAGCTGACCTTTGCCATGTCACAGAACAGGGCGTTCTTCTTTTCTCCTTCGCCAGAGGATTCATCTGACTGCCAGTTCTCTTGCTCCACCATGAGCGACTTCTGAGCGTAATACTCTGCCTTCTTTTTGTTGAAAGCAGAGTCCCTCTGAGGGCGGTTTGGCTTGCTCCTACAGTCAGCATCATAGTGGCCTGGCTTGCCACAATTGAAACAACCCTGGTTCTGAGGGGCATTTTGTTGATCCAAACCCTCAGTGATTTGATAATGACCCTTTAGAAACACTTAGTGAAAATTGTAAGTAAACAATATGTATTAGAGTTTCACTATCGCTGATAAGTACTATGACTTTACAGTACCGCTGATAGGAACTCTCGCTCTTTAAGTTTAAATGTTCAGCGAACACTGTTCACCATAATGCTATGAGCATGTTCAGTACTTTTGGTGATCGCTGATAGTTTAGTTGTTTACTTATGATCCCTGAAGACAAGTTTCACGTCAACAAAGGCTCTACGCTGAAGTCGAAGATCAAGCCCAAGAACCAGCGACAAGTCTACTAATGAACTGATGCAGATATCAGTGAAGCAAGACCTGTCCACTCAACGTGAAGTATCAAGTAGAAGACTTCAGCGATTGCTGAGCTTTATCACTCGCTGATAAAGTACTGTTCAACAAGCGCTGATCATGAGGTCTACTCTACAAGTTACTTTTGTCTTTCCCCCTTGCACGTCTCCGTATGAAGTGTCAGAACGATCATCCCTTCTGTCCAGAATCGTACAACCAACTCTGATTCTACACTGTACACCATGCGGCTACTAAGGTTGTCTACAAAGGTCAACCCATGCAACCAATCAGCTGCTGCCACGTGTAAAGTAATATTGCCATGCATTAAATGTATGTAGTATATAAGAAGAACCCTACTTCAGGATTGAAGTGCTCAGCCATCTTCTTCTTTCTCTCTTAGTGTTGGAATATTTATCTTTAATATTCTTATCTCCTTTCTGTCTTAACTTGTTTAGATTAGGTTAATCCTTAATCTTGTTCCGCAACAAGTTGTAAATTGTTTGATTATATCAATAAACAATTTAGAAAGTAAAAATCTGTGTGTTTGTATTCAACCCCCCCCCCCCCCCCTTCTACAAACTTGTATAACCCTCTCGGGACCAACAAGTGGTATCAGAGCGGATTTGTTTAATCTCATCAACAAGATCTTGCTTATACTAATCTTTTCTCTTCCTTGCTATTTCTTATAATGGCTACTAACACAAACACAAACTATATTGATAATGGTTCTTTTGCAAAACCTCCCAGATTTTCCAGAGATAATTTCAATCTATGGAAAAACAGGATGATACTCTTCTTAGAAGGTGTAGACCCTACTATGCCTTATTACATCGAAAATAGACCATATATTCCTGTTAGAATTGACCCTGAAGTTCCAGGTACTGCTGATAGAGCTGCCATACCTGAAAGGTTGATTCCCAAGGAAATTTATATGTGGACTGATGAAGACAAGAAGAAAGTGGCTATCGACACCAAAGCCAGATCCATTCTTTCCATGGCTCTTCCTGACGAAGTCTACCATTCTGTCATGAACCTGAAAACCTCCAAAGCCATGTGGGACACAATCTGTGTTCAGTATGAAGGTACATCTGAAGTCCAGGACTTACGAAAGATCAACCTGGTAAGACAGTACGAAAGCTTCATTTGTGGTAAGAATGAATCTCTCTCTGAAGTACATCAGCGGTTTAACTGTTTAATAATAGATCTGAAAACCGTTGGTAAAGAATATTCTAACTTTGAAGTTCTAACAAAGTTCTTAGAATGTTTACCTGAAAGCTGGGACAGTTATTCAATGTGTCTCAAGCTGTCAAAGGATCTAAAATCAATGACTCTTTCTACCTTATATGGCACAACGCTTAATCATGAGCAATCAAGTCATCTTAAGAAGAATCTTGTAAAAGATTCCAAAAGCACCCCTGTTGCTTTAATCTCAGAGTCACCTTCCACTCAGCGATCAACTATCACTATCACTGAGTTGGAGACTAACTCTGAATGCTCATCAGATCCCGACTCTTCAGATCTTGATGAATCTATGACTCTCCTATCTAATAAGTTCAGGAGATTCGCCAAAAAGAAAAATTTCAGAAAGAACAAACCTCTTGCTATCACTGACAAGCCAAGATCATCAACTCCTGTTGATAAGGCTATTGCTACTTGCTATAACTGTGAAAAGATAGGACATTTTGCTAGCGAGTGCAGGTCAAAGAAAGTTTTTAGAAACTCAGCTTTCTCCAAGAAATCCTCTAACCCCAGGTCTAGAGATGAAAAGTACACCAAGCTGAAAGAAAGGTATGAAAAGCTGAAAGGCTTTAAGAAGAAAGGCAAAGGCCTGATGGCTGACTATGATTGGGCTGCCTATGACGAAGAAGAGACATCTGACTCTGAAAAGATGATGATGAAGCCAATCTCTGTCTCATGGCCAAAATCGAAGATGAGGAAGAAAAGTTTGACATTCCCTCTACTTCAGTCTCTGCTACCAAGGTATCACCTTCTTTCTTTACAAATATTCCAGATATTGATGAAGCTGATAGTCTTCGAAAGATCGATCTTCTGACTATGAGTTTATATGAAGCCATGAATGGCAAAACTGTTGTTGAAAATCAAAACCTTGATTTCGCTGAACAACTTAAAAACTGTCACCTTCAAATAGAAAAGCTTTCTAAAATTGAAGAAGATTTGAGAGATCAAGTTAACATAAATCATCCAGTCAAAATCGAACGCGAAGAAGCTATCGCTGCATTGAAAGCTGAAAAAGCTACTGTTGAAAAATGGTGTAAATCCTCAACAACGATCACTGAGATAATTAAGTCTCAGATTCCTCTGAATGACAAACGTGGTCTTGGTTATAAAGTTGTCGCTGAAAAACCAACCACTGATCATTCCATGCTTAAGTTTGGAATGTTTGTCTCCTCTATCCCTGACACTTCATCTTCTCAGTGTTCCTCTTCAAAAACTCCTATCCCTGAGGAAATCGCTACCTTAGTTTCTAAAGGTAAAGAGAAAATTATTTATCCAAAACCTCAAAAGGGTACATTTGTACCTAAGCTGAATGCTTCTAAAGCTTCAGTGACTTATCCCTCTACTTCTAAGAACAAGATCCCTGGATTTATTCAGCGATCTACTCCTAGACTTAAAGTGGATATCATTGGTAAGAAATCTGAAGAACCGATAGTTCCTCTCATTTCCAATACCAAAGGTATACTTGGTACTGGCCATACTCATTTAAAATTAACGGATAAGCATGCAAATGGTCCTAAAGCTACTTTTAGCTATAGGAAATGTTATCACTGTGGACTTACAAATCATATTGCTAGTAAGCGCCCTACAGCCACCAAAGCTGAAAAGACAGCTAAGGTGAAGATTAATGCCCCCAAGGCAAAGAAGACCACTGAGGTTAAGAAATTAACAAAAGTGAAAACTGACAAAGCTGAATCTTCAAATGCTGCGAAGACTGCTGAACCTTCCACCTCCTCTACCCCCACTGACAAGTGTGTACACATGATGAAATGGGTACCCAAGTCAAACTAATCTTCCTTTGTTTGCAGGTTAAGAAGGGTATCTAGTATCTCGATAGCGGATGCTCTAGACACATGACTGGTAAGAAGAACCTGCTCACTAAATATAAGGAAGAGAAGGGTCCCTCAGTGACCTTTGGTGGAAATGGAAAAGGCTATACCCGAGGGTTTAGTGTACTCTCTAATGGTACAACAACCTTCGGAAGAGTTTCATATGTTGAAGGACTGAAACATAATCTTCTAAGCATAAGTCAGCTATGTGACAAGGATAACAAAGTGATTTTCACTAAGGAATCCTGCTTTGTCACTAACAAAAAGGAGAAGATAGCTCTCAGCGGTTATCGTTTGGAAAATGTTTATGTAATAAACATGGACTCAACAACCACTGAGAACTCCTGTGTCTTCTCAAAAGCCTCATCTGATGCCAACTGGTTATGGCATAAGAGGCTCTCCCATCTCAACTTCAAGACACTGAATACTCTTTCCTCTAAAGAGTTAGTCACTGGTCTACCTCAACACTCATACGCCAAGGAGTCCTTATGTTCAGCGTGTGAGAAAGGCAAGCAGACCAAAGCAAGCTTCAAGTCTAAGCAAGTCTCCTCAGTGTCATCTCCTCTACAACTTCTCCATATGGATTTGTTTGGCCCTGTTAACAAACAATCCATCACGGGATAGAAATATACGCTGGTCATAGTTGATGAATTCTCTCATCTTGGTGATTCAGAAGATATTCCCACTCCTCATAATCATACCGCTGAAGATGATGGTCCTACTATCATCCCAAGCATGCAGAATAGTGAAGCTGAAACTTCATGGGTCTCAGCTATTCCTCTAAACACTATGCCTGCTTCTGAACCTTCTGTCTCAGATATACCATCTACTTCTCAGCAATTAGTAAATGAAATGCCATCTGCACCTTTTCCTCTCTTGACTGAGATACCAGAAGTTGCTGAAGCCTCATCTTCAGCTCCTCAAGTTCAGGTTGAGTCAGCGACTTATGCTCCTGCTCAGCGATGGACTATCAATCACCCTATTGATCAGATTCTTGGTGATCCAAACGCTGGTGTTCAGACTCGACGAAGTGCAGGTAACATTTGCTTATTTGTTAACTTTATTTTTCTTATTGAACCAAAGAAAACAGATGATGCCCTCCAAGATCCAAACTGGGTCAGCGCTATGCAAGAAGAGCTAACTGAATTCGAAAGAAACAAAGTTTGGAAGCTTGTTCCTCGTCCATCTGACAAGTCAGTGATAGGCACTAAATGGGTCTATCGAAACAAGTTGGATGAACATGGAACTGTAACCCGCAACAAGGCTCGACTTGTTGCTCAGGGATACATACAAGAGGAAGGTATAGATTACGACGAAACCTTTGCTCCAGTGGCAAGACTAGAAGCTATTCGTCTATTATTAGATTACGTTGTACACAAAGACTTCAAAGTGTATCAAATGGATGTCAACTCAGCATTCCTTAATGGAAAGCTGAATGAAGAAGTCTACGTGGAACAACCTCCCGGATTCTCAGATCCTAAGCATCCAGGTTATGTTTATAAACTGGATAAGGCACTTTATGGCTTAAATCAAGCTCCTCGTGCATGGTATGACACTCTCTCTACTTATCTCCATACTGAAAAATTTGAGCGTGGTCAGATTGACAAAACTCTATTTTTCAGGAAAGTAAAAGGTTATATTATTCTTGTTCAAATATATGTCGATGATATTATATTTTGTTCTACTAACCCTGAATTGTGTACTCGTTTCGCTGATAGAATGAAAGCTGAATATAAAATGAGTATGATGGGTGAGCTAACATATTTCCTTGGTCTACAGATAAAACAGAATGAAAAAGGAACTTTCATTAATCAGGGAAAATATGTTAAAGATATGCTGAAGAAATTTGATTTAACTCAGAGTTCAGCTATGAAAACCCCTATGGCACCACCGCTGACACTAAACAAGGACCCTTCTGGAATACCTGTTAATGTCACGACATACCGTGGGATGATCTGCTCTCTGCTGTATCTCACAGCTAGTCGACCTGATATTATGTACGCAACCTGTTTGTGTGCACTATATCAAGCTGAACCTAAGGAATCTCATATGATCGCTGTAAAGCAAATATTTCGTTACCTTAAGGGTACTCCTAACCTAGGTATTTGGTATCCCAAAGACTCAGGGTTTGATCTAATCGCCTATTCAGATAGTGATTTTGCAGGTTGCACGATGGATAGGAAAAGCACCACAGGAGGATGTCAGCTCCTAGGTGGAAAGCTGGTGAGTTGGACAAGTAAAAAGCAAAACTCAGTGTCCACCTCAACCGCTGTAGCTGAGTACGTAGTCGCTGGAAGCTGCTGTTCTCAGGTCTTGTGGATGAGAAATCAACTACTGGACTATGACCTTCAGCTCTCGAAGATTCCAATCCATTGCGACAGCACTAGTTCCATCGCTATAGCCAACAATCCAGTACTACACTCAAAGACCAAACACATCGAAATCAGGTATCATTTTATCAGAGATCATGTGATGAATGGTGATATATAACTTCATTTTATCCCAACTGACTTTCAGTTAGCTGAACTGTTCACCAAGCCTCTTGATGAGACAAGGTTCAACTTTCTCATCAGCGAGCTTGGAATGCTGAATTTTGAAGAATAAAATCTTCAGCAATTCGCATTTGATCAGGGGTAATAAGAACTCGTATAACTCTTTCTATCATCTTCTCTCTAAACAAAATTGATTCGCTGATATCAAGGTATGTTCTCTCTTGCTCGCTGACGTTCGCGTAGAACTGAAAGATTTCAAAACAAATTGCATCGCTGAATATCTCTTCCTTATCAGCGATACTTTGAAATTTCTAAACTTAACACTGATATATCTATTCAGTGCTTCATGTTTTAAAAATGTCCCTGAGTCTTTCAAAACCTCAGAGACATCCTAAAATATGAAAGGACGTTTATGACGTCATCCTAACGGATAAACCCTGGCACGTTCTTTTTCTGACACACGTTTGCACGTTTCGTTTACCATCCAATCAAATGCAAACACGTATCCGTGTCATCATGAAAAACCTTTCCCGCTCATAGTTTTTCTCTTTGTACTCTCACTATATAAACCCTTTCGATTTTATATTTTTCCTTTACGCGAACAACTTCTCCTTCAAGCAAAAGAATTACTGTTGCATTTCGAACTCTTCGTTATCCAGAACTTGTTCGTCTTCATCATCTAAGGTTAATATTCTTGTTATTTACCTTTTATAAACTTGTTTTTGGTCTTATTCTTGTTATTAACAGATCAAACAAAAGAAACCTTTTAAAATGAAATCATTTTCTTTTCATGATTTTATGAACACAACCTTCATGGTTGTTCTTCAAGTTTAAAACAATATCTTAAACTTATTCCTAATATGTTTTTCCAGATTCCTTTTTCTTTATAAGAGGAAACTGGAAAACAAGACATTCACTGGTTTTTGTCTCTTTTCGTCAAAACTAGGAAAACCCTAATCTTCATTTAGGCATTTTTGTCTGAATGAAATGGACAAAATTCGAAAAACATCTGTTTGGAAAATCTTTCCACATTAAGACATTTTTGTTCATTTTCTTTGTGGTTACTTGTGTTACACAGAAATGGCATCCTCTGAAGCTCCTTCTGCTAAAACCCCCACTACTGCTGAGAGAGTGGTTCTTACCAAATCTCCTCAGGTCAAGTTCAAACTTGACAAGGTTACATTCCAACACAACAACCATTATGCGCTGTTTGATTTTCCTCAGAAGAAACCTGTCACACATCTTGATGATGCTGTGAACTTTCTTAAAACTTGCCCTATTTCAACCGCTTTTACCATTACACGTCCTGCTCATCGTTCTCTTCTATCTCAGTTCTGGTATACTGCCAGACGAGCTCAGGTACCCTCTGCCAAAGACCAAACGAAACTCATTGATACCATCCTCTGTGATACCAAATTTGGCACCACCAAAATCAACCCTGCTATTATCAGGCATGCACTGAACCTCCGTACCGCTACCAAAGAAAAACCCTTTGTTCCTCTCCCAAACCCCAAGAAACATGCTGATAGGGAAATAATCATTGCATTCTTTGATGCAATGAAGTACGTATGGGGAACAGGGAGAGATGAAAAACCTGAGAAGAAGCTGACCGCCATCAAAAAGTCCATGATGCCAAGCGAGATGAACTTCATCTTCGCCCACCTGATAAGCTGCATGACAGCAAAAACCGGCTCCTCTGATCAAGCCACTCAACCTCAGCCGGCCATGGGCTATGCTCTGCTGAAAGGTCTCCATGTAGACTGGGCAACGATCATCTATGTCGATTTGGCGTTCAGAGTGGACATGGCCGACAGACCAACATGCGTTCCATACCCCCGGTTCATCAGTGCCATCTTTCTAAAAGGAATCAGGGACAGATACCCAAAAGAGGGGGATCTGAGACTCTCTCAGGTTGGCCCTAAGGTGCTCGACTTCAGCCCCATGCCAAACGAGGTACGTCTCTCTACACTCTTATCTACTCTTAATACTCCTTCTTCTACTTCTGCGGCTACTTCAGTGGTAATCCCCACCGCTGATACCCAGGCTGCACCCTCCACTCCTTCTCGTAAAAGGAAACACTCTACTTCCCAACTTGATTCCGAAAGGATCAACAAAACCAAGGAGCAACCCCCCAAGCATTCACATGCTGAAGACTCCACGATTCATCTTGTATAAGAGTCGCTGGATAGTTTCGTGGTGCGCTCTGCCACAGCTGCTCAAGCCACACCTTCAATCCCAACCTCAGCGTCTCTAAACACTGAGGTTATAAACTTGGAACAGAACCCCTTTCCTTCAGACCTTCTAAGAACTGAAGAAGTATTCATCGACGGATCCAACGCTGAACTCCGCACCCAACAAATCTTCTCATCCTTCACTCCTCCTACTCTTTCTTTGGACACACCACCAATTTTCCCCCCATTCTCTTCAACAAACGTCATCCTCAACGATACTAGTGCTGAACATCTTCAGAGGATGATAGGTCAATCTAAAGGACCTGCGGAAACTTCCCAGTGTAAAGGCTCTCTGGAATATGACTACAAAACGTTTACAGGTCATCGAAACTTCGAGTACTTCATCAACCATCCCGCAGGTATACACATAACTCCACACACTCCTCTCTCACAACCCCAAACTTCTGAGCTTTCCTCTATTCATAAGTTATTAACTTTTCCAGGTCCTAATTTGGGAGATATCAACAACTCCCTGAAAGATCTGGTCACAAAGGTGGAATCTTACAACACCACTCTCTCCACCAACTCTTCAGCGGTTATAGACGCTGGAGAGAATCTCAAAAAGCTGACCGAGGTTGTTGATAAGAAAGCCTCCAGTGCTGATCTAGAGAAGGTGGATGGTAGCATTGCTCAGTTTGCTACTACTCTCGCCACCTACTCCACAATCGTCAACGATCTCAACCTCACCAACACCACCCTCGCAACAAACTTCACTACTCTATCCAATGAAGTCACATCATTGAAGACAGAGATGGTCACTCTCAAGGGTGAGGTCTCCACGGTCAAGGATCTCCTTCAGCAAGTCCTCGATCGCCTGAATGCCCCAACTTGCGCCCCTTCTCACTTCACTCAGACGGATCGAGAGGATCTTCAAAGACTCGCTCCTGCTATATCTGGCCTAGAAGACAGATTAGCAGTGGTTGAAATATGCATGGGACTCACTGGCCAAGAAGACAGTGATTCTCATACTGATGTTGTTGATACTGTTACCTCCCCACCTCATCATGAGGAAGAGGGGGAGAAGGTTCAAGAAGGTCTTCCCCATGCTGAGGGGGAGACAAATGAAACTACTGCTACTGCTTCAAACGCTCAACCTCAGGGAGTTGAAAACCCTGAGGGAACCGAGAAACCTCCCTCTGTATCTGAGGGGGAGCAACTCGAAGAGCAACATAAGGAAGTTGTTGCTGATGTTACCGAACCTTATGCTGACGAGGTCGAATCTGATGAAGAAGAAGCTGAAGATGATGAAGTTGTCGACATCTCTGACGAAGAACCATCATCAATTCATAAAAACGATGAAGATGATGATGACGATGACGATTTCTTCTTCTTCCAGCCTATCAAGACCGCCACAGCTCAAAAATGGGTCATAATAAAAGAACCGTCAAGGGAGATGACAAAGACAAAACCTTCAGCGTCTGAAGCTGACAAAGGAAAGAACAAAGGCCTCGCTACAGAAGGCAATCTGGCCATCCTTCAGATAAAGCCAATTTGTTAGGTACAATATCTCCTCTTCCCTTACTCTGCATCCCTCATCTACCCCTTCTCAATCTCAGTTCTCCTCTCCATATTCTTTTCTCTATCTCTTTCTTCCCCAACACTTCTTACATAAACGATCGCTGTGTTTCAGCTAGTCCTCTCCCCTGCTTGAGGATCCAGCTGAAAGTTTCACTGCTGCACCAACAATAATCCCAGCCACAAGAGCTGAAGAAATAATTCCGGTCTTGGATTTAAATACTGAGACCGATGAACCTGAAGAACAATTTCTCTCTCACAAAAACAGACCTTCCTTGGCTCCACAAGAGCTGAGTGAAGAGGATCAGAAAAGGAGAGAAGAAATTCTCAAGAAGCTTGAGGATCAACGAATCATCCTTCCACGAGACAAAGTTCCCGTTCCTAAAAAGTTCAGACTTTCAAAGAAAGAATTCACTGATCACCTCAGAGCTGAAAGGATACTCGCCGAAAGAAAGGTAGCTGAAGAAAAAGATAAGGCTCTCGCCATTCAGCTTGCCCAACAATCGGTGAAAGACCCCGTACTGAAAAGAACTCCCATCGAAGTTCAGCGTCAGTTGTGGGAATACGCCCAGAAGATTATTGAATAAAAGACGAAGGTATCTCAATCTACCTTGAAATGGTGCAAAGAGAAAGTACACTTTCGATATTGAGCTGCTAGAATTAACAAGGTACATATCACTGGAAAATCGACCATCAAAGTTCCAACTGTTGAAGTCGAGATATTCAGAGAAAACGGTACAACGGAAACCTTCTATGCTGATGCTATCACGAAGTACGGTGTCTCTGAATGGTTGGAGATCAGAATAGCCATTCAGCGCTCACGTTCTAAATACAAGGATCATGTCGAAAAACTTATAAATCGACAGATCGACTTGGTGTCTTCTGCTGTGGATATTCCTCCTCCCACTCCTCTTGCAACTCAACAAAGAAGGGCCTCTGCAAAGAAAAAGTCTAAACCTTCAAATTCAGGTCCTACTATCCGGAATGAAACAGGCATTGGTTTTTCACGTGCTGAAGTACTTGGTCCTGAACCTGACCTCTCAGCGCTTGATACCTCTTTGCCTCCTGGTGAATGATTCATTCCTGGAAAAGTCATAAGCGAATCTTATGGTATCTTCTTTCACGACTCTAATGAAGGACAACGTGTTCAACGTGTCTCTGAGCTTCCCATCACTCCCATCGAACAACTCAGGGATCTCATTTATTGGTGTGAATTCAGACGCGATCTTCAGGCACGATATCTCAAGCCCCTGATCTTCAAAGAAGCACAAGAAAGAAGAAATCAGGGAGAAACTGTCCCTGACTGGATGATCCCAACAACAAAGAACCTTGATGAACTTCTCGTTAAGGAAGAACCTTTTGAAGGCTGATAGGATTTCCTTGTATTTCTTCTATCCTTATCAGCTAATTTTTCCACTTCCCTTTGTAACCTTTACGAAGTTCAAAGAAAAATTTCAGCGAATGTACTTTACTCCATCAGTACTCAAAAGATCCCAGAAAACAGTAAAAGGGACAAGTATTTTATCAGTTCTTTTTATCCTTATGTTTTCATATTTAGCAATTTTCTTTGTTGCTATGCCATAATCAAATAGGGGGAGATTGTTGATCCAAACCCTCAGTGATTTGATAATGACCGTTTAGAAACACTTAGTGAAAATTGTAAGTAAACAATATGTATTAGAGTTTCACTATCGCTGATAAGTACTATGACTCTACAGTACCGCTGATAGGAACTCTCTCTCTTTAAGTTTAAATGTTTAGCGAACACTGTTCACCATAAAGCTCTGAGCCTGTTCAGTACTTTTGGTGATCGCTGATAGTTTAGTTGTTTACTTATGATCCCTGAAGACAAGTTTCACGTCAATAAAGGTTCTATGCTGAAGTCGAAGATCAAGCCGAAGAACCAGCGACAAGTCTACTAATGAACTGATGCGGATATCAGCGAAGCAAGACCTGTCCACTCAACGTGAAGTATCAAACAGAAGACTTCAGCGATTGCTGAGCTTTATCACTCGCTGATAAAGTACTGTTCAACAAGCGCTGATCATGAGGTCTACTCTACAAGTTACTTTTATCTTTCCCCCTTGCACGTCTCCGTACGAACTGTCAGAACGATCATCCCTTCTGTCCAGAATCGTACAACTAACTCTGATTCTACACTGTACACCATGCAGCTACTAAGGTTGTCTACAAAGGTCAACCCATGCAACCAATCAGCTGCTGCCACGTGTAAAGTAATATTGGCATGCATTAAATGCATGCAGTATATAAGAAGAACCCTACTTCAGGATTGAAGTGCTCGGCCATCTTCTTCTTTCTCTCTTAGTGTTGGAATATTTATCTTTAATATTCTTATCTCCTTTCTGTCTTAACTCTAGTGCAAGAAACTTAGTGTTCTTAACTTGTTTAGATTAGGTTAATCCTTAATCTTGTTCCGCAACAAGTTGTAAATTGTTTGATTATATCAATAAACAATTTAGAAAGTAAAAATCTGTGTGTTTGTATTCAACCCCCCTTTCTACAAACTTGTATAACCCTCTCGGGGTCACCAAACTTGAAGATTCCTATCTGATATTGTGTTTTCAGATACTTCTTAGGTTTGGACTCTCTTTTGACAGAGATTGAAGGTGATAAATCTGTGTTTTGATACCACACATTTATCATCTTTAGAGGTTTCCTCTCGTGAGGCTCCCTAGAGACTTTTTGCCTTTTACTTACAGAGAGTAGGTTTGGAAATCCAGGTTTTCTTGTACTTCCAATATGAAATAGAGAGGACAGAGACTTGTTTCTTTTGGTTCCAGTGTATGGATCTATATCACAGAAGCCATTTCCCCGTCTCCCTATTTGTGTATTAATTTTCTCGTACACCTTCTGTGCATCTTGATATTTCTTAATTAAAAGATATCTTCTGAGTAGATCTTGACAGAGGACTTCTCTTTCCTTTTGAAAATAATGTTTAAGAGCTAGGATATTCATTCTGTCGCTCTCAACATCCATAAGTTCTTTAGATTTAGCTTTTAGGGCAGAGTTGAGTTCAGAGATATTTTCTTTCAAAGGATTTAGGCATTTGTTCCAATTTGTTTCAATTTCTTCCTTTTCTTGAAATTTTTTAGCCTTTTCTTGAGTGAGAAGTATAGCTTCTCTCTCAAAGAAGGTGAGCTTCTTCTGAACACTTTCGTAGGTCTTTTTAAGTTTTGTGTATTCAATGGTCAGTTTAAGCAAATCAGCTTCTGCTTGATTAGAGTAAGAGTCAGAAGTGGATACCTCACTATCAGAGTCGGAGGAGCTGACCTTTGCCATGCCACAGAACAGGGCGTTCTTCTTTTCTCCTTCGTCAGAGGATTCATCTGACTGCCAGTTCTCTTGCTCCACCATGAGCGACTTCTGAGCGTAATACTCTGCCTTCTTTTTGTAGAAAGCAGAGTCCCTCTGAGGGAGGTCTGGCTTGCTCCTACAGTCAGTAGCATAGTGGCCTGGCTTGCCACAATTGAAACAGCCCTGGTTCTGAGGGGCATTTCCTCCTCTATCGTTTGACCTCTATTGGTCACCACCTCTGTCACTCTTGTCATTTGAACCTTCTCTTCCCTGATTCCTCGAATCACCACGATCATCTCTTCTGTTGCGTTCATAACCAGACTTCTTCTGGTATCCTCTGCTGAACTCCCGGGTCAAAAGGGCTAAAGACTTAGCTATCGAGGCCATAGTTGCCTCCTCTTCTTCCACCACCTCCTCCTCTTCACTATCAACGACCAATACCTTCTTCTTCTTCTCCTTCTTTTCCTCCACAGCTTTCTCCTTTTTCGGCTTCTCTTTAGCTTTTGTAGCCTTACCAACAAGTGCAAGGGGTGTACTGATTTGATCCTTTGCTTGTGCAATCTGAGGTTCTTGGGCTGCCAACGTTCCATAAAGATCTGACAGAGTCCAGGAGTCTAAGTCCTGATTAGTTTGCAGAGACATAGACAACTGGAGCCATTGTTCATTTAGGCTCTTTAAGAACATGACATTGTTCTCCTCAGAGGTTCTGTGGATCCCGAACTTCTTGCATTTGTTGATCAGGGAGTTGAATCGATCGTATGTTGACTGCAGAGATTCTGTCGGCAGAGCTTTGAATGCGTAGTATTCATTGATGCATTGGGCTCTGTGGTTCTTCTGAGTCTTGGCCCCCCTCTAATTGTTTCTCTAGTTCCTTCCATAGATCGTATGCAGATTCACACGCATCTAGGGATTGGAAGAGGTCATTGGGGATGGCCATTATCATAAGTCTTTTGGTCTTCTGAGCAACTTCATATTTTGCCCAATCCGGTTCGGACCACTTATCTTTGGTCTTTGGTTTCTCGTGCTCAAGAATCTCTGGTGTGTTATCTGTTGGTCCCGAAGGGCTATACAAGTTTGTAGAAAGGGGGGGGGGGGTTGAATACAAACACACAGATTTTACTTTTCTAAATTGTTTATTGATAAATCATTAACAATTTACAGCTTGTTGCGGAACAAGATTAAGGATAAACCTAGATCTAAACAAGTTGGAAAACTAAGTTTTCTTGCACTAAGAAAGAGAAGGAAATTACTAATAATAACCGGTATCAAGATAAGAAAGATGACTTGACCAGAGTTAGCAAGTGACTCGTCCAGAGTTTTCGAGTGCTTCAAAAATGAAGCTGGAGTCCTTCTTATATACTGCATGCATTTAATGCATGGCAGTTTATACTTTACACGTGGCAACAGCTCATTGGTTGTATGTCATTGACCTTTGTAGACAACCTTAGTAGCCGCATGTTTGAACAGTGTAGTATCAGAGTGGTTGTACGATTTCAGACAATAAGGAGGTTCTTTTCTGACATATCGTACGGAGTCGTGCAAGGGTGGTTAAGACAAAAGTACTTTGTACGGAGGACTTCATGATCAGATTTCGTTGATACAGCGCTTTATCATTCTATATCAGTGAATGACAAAGTTCAGCGATAGCTGAAGTCTTGTACTTGATACTTCACGTTGAGTGGACAAATCTGAGTCTTCGCTGATCCGCATCAGTTCATTAGGACAAATCTGAGACTTCAGCGTAGAACCTATGTTGACGTGAAACTTGTCTTCAGGGATCATAGGTAAACAACTAACTTATCAGCGATCACCATAAGGACTGAACAGGCTCAGAGCATTATGGTGAACAGTGTTCGCTGAATGTTTAATCTAAAGATCGAGAGTTCCTATCAGCGGTACTGTAAGGTCTTAGTACTTATCAGCGATAGTGAAACTCTGATACATATTATTTACTTACAATTTTCACTAAGTATTTAAGAGAGGGTCATTATCAAATCACTGAGGGTTTGGATCAACAATCTCCCCCAAATTGATTATGACATAGCAACAGAGAAAATTGCTATTTAATGAAAACATAAGGATAAAAAGAACTCATAAAATATTTGTCCCTTTTACTGTTTTCTGGGATCTTTTCTGTACTGATGGAGTAAAGTACTTTCGCTGAAATCTTTCTTTAAAATTCGTATCAGATTACAAAGGGAAGTGGAGAGATTATAAGTACAAGCGAAATAAATTACAAGTACAAAAGAATAACTGATAAAATAGAAGAATGAGGCGACCCTATCAGCTTATAGAGGTTCTTCCTTAATGAGAAGTTCATCAAGGGTCTTTGATGTGGGAATCATCCAGTCAGGAACCGTTACTCCTTGATTCTTTTTGTTCAGAGCTTCTTCAAAAATCAAGGGTTTAAGATGCCGTGCCTGAATGTCGCGTTTGAAATCACACCAGTAGATGAGATCTTTCAGCTGTTCGATGGGAGTGATGGGAAGCTCAGAGATACGTTGAAAGCGTTGTCGTCCACCATAGTCAATAAAGAATATCCCATAGGGTTTGCTTATGACTTTCCCAGGGATGAAAGTCTCACCAGGAGGAAGAGATGTGTCAAGTGCGGAAAGGTCAGGTTCTGGACCAAGAACTTCAGCACGAGAAAAACCAATACCTGTTTCGTTCCGTATAAGAGGACATGAGTCTGAAGGTTTAGACTTTTTCTTTGTAGAGGCCCTTCTTTTCTGATTTGCGAGAGGAGTGGGAGGAGGAATATCCACACAAGAAGATACTAAGTCGATATGTTGATTTATCAGCTTTTCGAAATGATCCTTGTACTTAGATTGAGACTTCTGGATGGCTAATCTGATCTCCAAGCATTCAGAGAGACCGTACTTCGTGATGGCTTAAGCATAGAATTTTTCGTACTGTTCGTTTTCTCTGAATATCTTGATTTCAGCGATAGAAATTTTGAGGGTTGATTTTCCAGTGATATGTACCTTGTTGATTTTGGCAGGTCGATATCTGAAGTGTACCTTTTCTTTGCACTAGATTAAAGTAGATTGAGACACAGTTCTCTTTTCTTCAACGATCTTCTTGGCATCTTCCCATAGCTGACGTTGAACTTCGATTGGAGTTCTTTTCAGCTTGGGGTCTTTCACTGATTGTTGAGTAAGCTGGATGGCAAGTTCTCTGTCTTTTTCTTCAACTTCCCTTCTTTCAGCGATTAACCTTTCAGCTCTAAGGTGATCCTTTTATTCCTTTTGTGAAAGTCTGAACTTCGGAGGAATAGAAGGAAGTTGATCACGCTTCAGAATGATTCGCTGATCTTCGAATCTCTTGATCATTGCATCCCTTTTCTTGATCCTCTTCACTCAGCTTTTGAGGAGCCAAGGAAGGTCTGTTTTTGTGAGAGAGCAGATGTTCTTCAGGTTCATCAGTCTCAGAGATCAAATCCAAGTCTAGGATTATTTCTTCAGCTGTAGAAACTTCAGCGATATCCTCAAACAGGGGAGAGGACTAGCTGAAACACATCGATCGTACGAATAAGAACTTGGGTAGAACAGAGAAAAAGAAATGGGTTTAAGTGTATAGGCTTTTTGTGGAGAGTAGAGCTGATAATGTGTATAGATAGAGGAGGGATGCAGTGTAAGGAAGTAGAAGGTAGTGTACCTGACAAACTGGCTTTGGAAGCAAGATCGTCACATTGTCTTCTTCAGCGAGGCCTTTGTTTTTGCCTTTGTCAGCTTCAGACGCTGAAGGCTTTGTCTTGGTCCGCTCCCCTGAAGGTTCGTTTATCAAGATCCCTTTAAGAGCTGTAGTCTTCTGAGCAGGCTTGACGATAAAGGAGTCATCGTCATCATCATCATCATCGTCATCATCCTTTGGAGAGGAAGATGGTTCATCATCAGAGAGGTCGACGGCTTCTTCATCTTCAGCTTCAGATTCAGATTATTCAGCAGCTTCTTCGAGTTGCTCCCCCTCAGATACAGAGGTAAGCTTCTCGGTTCCCTCAGGGTTTTCATCTCCCTGAGGTCCAGCAGTTGTTTCTTCATTTGTCTTCTTCCCCTCTTCAGTAAGGGAAAGGTCTTCAGTTTTCTCCCCCTCGATAGATTCATCATGGGGAAGGTCTTCAGAGTTCTTCTCCCCCCCTTCCTCATGATGAGTGGAGGAGGAATGTGATGACTCAGCAGATGGAGTTGGTTCCCTGTCTTCTTGGCCAGGGACCCCAATATAGGTTTCAATCGCTGCTACTCTGTCTTCTAGGCCAGTAATAGCAGGAGTGATCTTGAAAAGTTCAGCATGATCCGCCGGAGTAAAATGCGAAGGTGCAGGGGCAGGTGCGGTCATGTTATTCAGGATCTGCTGTACCATCGTCTTCACTGAACTTACGTCAGTCTTTACAGCAGACATATCTCCCTGAAGATTTCCAACCGATGTCTTCAGCGTTATGACCTCGTTGGACATTGTTTGAACTGTTGTTTTGAGAGAGGTGTAGTCTGTGTAGATGTCAGCAAGAACTTTGGCAAAATCACCAAGAGTACCATCAACCTTCTCCAAATCATCTTTGGAGGCTTTCTGTTCAACCACTTTTGTCAGCTTGTTGAGATTCTCTCCAGCGTTTGTTACAGCTGAAGAGTTGTCTGAGAGAGTAGTGGTGAGATCTGTCAGCTTTGTATCCAGGTTCTTCAGAGAGGCGTTGATGTCTCCCAAATTAGGACCTGTAACAGATAAGTATTTATGAACAAAGGAAAGCTCAGAAGTTTGGGGTTTAGTTACAGTGTATATGGGTTGGTGTATACCTGCAGGAGGGTTGGTGAATTCGTCAAAACCTCTGTGTCCTGAGAAAAGTTCCATGTCGTCAGCTAGAGTGCGTGTACGCATAGACATTCCTGCAGGTCCTGCATCCATCATTCCTTGAAAAGTATCAACTTTAGCTTCTGAAAAAATGACGGGTGCTCCAGTGATCGTGGTGAAGACTGGATTAGAGTCCAATGGAGTAGAGAGAGAAGCGAAGGTTGAGAAAGTTGGTTGTGAAACTGATTCAGTGTTGGATCCACTAAGAATCACTTCTTCAGTCTGATGAGAGACTGAAGGAGGTTGGGTCGATTCCAAGTTTATAACTTCAGCGTTGTTCAGCTGTGGCAGAGCGTGCCACTGAACTTTCCATCAGCTCTTCAAGATGAGCCGAGGAGTCTTCAGCATGAGATTGCTGGGGTTGCTACTTGGTTTTCTTAGTCCTTTTGGAATCAAGTTGGGTAGATGAGTGTTTCCTTTTTCTAGAAGGAGTGGAGGTTGCAGCTGGGGTATCAGCGGTGGGTTTTTCCACTGAATGAGCTGCAGAAGTAGAAGAAGGAGGATTGAGAATAGTTAAGAGAGTAGAGAGACGTACCTCGTTTTCCACTGGCTTGAAGTCGAGTACCTTAGGGCCAACCTGAGAGAGTTTCAGGTCTCCTACTTTTGGGTAGTTGTCCTTCAGGCCGGTTTGGAAGATGGCGCTGATGAATCTAGGATATGGAACCCATGATGGTCGGTCAGCGACATAGTCTACTTTGAGCACTAGACCATCGTAGATTATCGAGGCCCAGTCAACATGAAGACCCTTCAGCAATGCATAGCCCATTGCTTGCTGAGGTTGAGCGGCTTGATCAGAGGAGCCGGTCTTTGCAGTCATGCAACTTATCAAGTGTGCGAAGATGAAGTTCATCTCACTGGGCATTTTTGACTTCTTGATGAGGGTCGGCTTCTTCTCAGGCTTCTTGTCCCTCCCAGTTTCCCATACATAACCCATTGCATCAAAGAATGCAGTGATGGCTTCCCTATCAGAATGTTTCTTGTGGTCAGGGAGAGGAACAAAGGGTTTTTCTTTTGTGGCGATGGGAAGGCTCAGTGCTTTTCGGATAATGGCAGGGGTGATTTTTATGGTGCCAAAATTAGTGTCACAGAGGATGCAATCGATTTTATTCGTGGGGTCTTTGGTCGATGTGAGTTGAGTGTGTCTGGCAGAATACCAGAACTGAGATAGTAGTAGCTGATGAGCAGGGGGTGTTATGGTCAGGGCTGTAGAGAGGCAACAGGTTTTGAGGAAATTCACAGCATCATTCAGATCTGTTACTTGCTTTCGAGGAGGAAACTCGAAAAGCGCATAAGGTTGTTTGATTTTGACCACCTGAGGAGCCTTGATGATTTCCAGTTCCTCAGCAGCAACAGTGTTCTCAGCAGTAGGAATATCAGAAGATGCCATTTCTGTATTATCAGTTCAACCGAAGATATAACAAATAAGAATAATCTTAATGTGGAAAGATTTTCCAATAAGATGGTTCGAATTTTGTCCATTTCATTCAGACAAAAATGTCTTAATGAAGATTTGGGTTTTCTTGTTTTTGAAAAAGAAATGCAAACCCAAAAAAATCTTGTTTTCCAGTTTCCTTTGAGGATTAGGATTCTGGAAAAACGTATGAAGAACAAGTTTAAGATATTTGCGATTAAACTTGAAGAACAACCATGAAAGGTTGTGTTCATAAAACCATGAACGAAATGATTTCATTTTTGAAAAAGTTCTTTTGTTTGATCTTGTAAAAACAATGAGAAGATCATTAACAAGTATAAGAAACAGGTAAATAAAAGAAATATTAACCTGGTTTGTTGAAGAAGAAGATGAACAGTTCTTGAAAACTTGAGAGCAAAAAATGCAACAGTAGTTTTCTTGAGGAAGAAGTTGTTCGCGTAAAGGAAAAATATAAACCCAAAATGTGTTTATATAGTGAGATTAGAGAGAGAGAAAATCTTGAGCGGGAAAAGATTTTCATCATGACACGGACACGTGTTTGCATTTGATTGAAGGGTAAACGAAACGTGCAATCGTGTGTCAGAAAAAGAACGTGCCAGGGCTTATCCATTGCGAAGACGTCACAGATGTCCTTTCATATTTTAGGATGTCTCTGAGGTTTTGAAAGCTCAGGGACACTTTTGAAAACATGAAACACTGAATAGAAATATCAGTGTTGGTTTTAGAAATTTCAAAGTATCGCTGATTAAGGAAGAGATATTCAGCGATGCAATTTGTCTTGAAATCTTGCATTTACATGCGAATGTCAGCGAGAGAAAAACATACCTTGATATCAGCGAATCAAGTTTATTCAGAGAGAGAATGATAGAATGAGATACAAGTTGATTTTATCCTATCGCTGATCAAATGTGAACCGCTGAAGATTTTACTCTTCAAAGTTCAGCATTCCAAGCTCGCCGATGAGAAAGTTGAATCTTGTCTCATCAAGAGGTTTGGTGAACAGATCAGCTAACTGATAATCAGTTGGGATAAAGTGAAGTTCTATATCACCATTCATCACATGATATCTGATAAAATGATACCTGATTTCGATGTGTTTTGTCTTTGAGTGTAGCATTGGATTGTTGGCTATAGCGATGGCACTTGTGCTGTCGCAATAGATTGGAATATTTGAGAGCTAAAGGTCATAGTCTAGTAGTTGATTTCTCATCCACAAGACCTGAGAACAACAGCTTCCAGCAGCTACATACTCAGCTTCAGCTGTGGAGGTGGACACTGAGTTTTGCTTTTTACTTGTCCAACTCACCAGCTTTCCACCCAGGAGCTGACAGCCTCCTGTGTTTCTTTTCCTATCCAATTTGCAACCTGCAAAATCACGATCTGAATAGGCGATTAGATCGAACCCTGATTCTTTGGGATACCAAAGACCTAGGTTCATAGTACACTTAAGGTATCAAAAAATTCGCTTTACAGCGATCATATGAGATTACTTAGGTCCAGCTTGATATCGTGCACACAAACAGGTTGCATACATAATATCGGGTCGGCTAGCTGTAAGATACAAGAGAGAGCCGATCATCCCACGGTACAGCGTGACATTAACAGGTATTCCACTTGAATCCTTGTTTAGTGTCAGCGGTGGTGCCATAGGGGTTTTCATAGCTGAACTCTGAGTTAAGTCGAATTTCTTCAGCATATCCTTAACATACTTTCCCTGATTAATGAAAGTTCCTTTTTCATTTTGCTTTATCTGAAGACCAAGGAAATATGTTTGCTCAGCCATCATGCTCATTTTATACTCTTTTTCATTCTATCAGCGAAACGAGTACAAAGATCAGGGTTAGTAGAACCAAATATAATGTCATCAACATATATCTGAACAAGAATAATATGACCTTTTACTTTCCTGAAGAATAGAGTCTTATCGATTTTACCACGCTCAAATTTTTCAATATGGAGATAAGTAGAGAGAGTGTCATACCATGCACGTGGAGCTTGCTTTAAGCCATAAAGTGCCTTATCCAGTTTATAAACATAACCTGGACGCTTAGGATCTGAGAATCCTGGAGGTTGTTCCACATAGACTTCTTCATTCAGCTTTCCATTTAGAAACGCTGACTTAACATCCATCTGATTTACTTTGAAGTCTTTGTGTACAGCGTATACTAAGAATAGACGAATAGATTCTAGTCTTGCTACAGGAGTAAATGTTTCGTCGTAATCTATGCCTTCCTCTTGTCTGTATCCCTGAGTAACAAGTCGAGCCTTGTTGCGGGTTACAGTTCCATGTTCGTCCAACTTGTTTCGATAGACCCATTTAGTGTCTATCACTGTTTTGTCAGTTGGTCTTCGAATAAGTTTCCAAACTTTGTTTCTTTCAAATTCAGTCAGCTCTTCTTGCATGGCGCTGATCCAGTTTGGATCTTTGAGGGCATCATCTATTTTCTTTGGTTCAATCAGAGAAATAAAGTTAACAAATAAACAAATATTACCTGCACTTCGTCGAGTCTGAACACCAGCATTTGGATCACCAAGAATTTGATCAATTGGGTGATTTACAGTCCATCGCTGAGCAGGAGCATAAGTCGCTGACTCAAATTGAACTGGAGGAGCTGAAGATGAAGCTTCAGATACTTCTGGAATATCAGCCAAGAGAGGAGTAGGTGCAGATGTCATTATATTCTCTGATTGCTGAGAAGTAGATGGAATGTCTGAGACATTTGGTTCAGAAGCAGGTATAGTGTTTAAAGGAACAGCTGAGACCCATGATGTTTCAGCTTCACTATTCTGCATATTTGGGATGATAGTAGTACTATCATCTTCAACTGTATGAATATGAGGAGTGGGAATATCTTCTGAATCACCAAGATGAGAAAACATCCATTGATTCAGTTCTTCAGTATCCGCGGACGGTTTAGAGTTTGCTGAACGGGATTCGTCAAACGTGACGTGAATAGTTTCTTCTACAGTTTGTCTTCTTCGATTGAAGACTCTGAAGGCTTTGGAGATTGAAGAATATCCAAGAAAGATTCCATCGTCAGCCTTAGGATCAAACTTTCGAAGGGCATCTCTGTTATTCAGTATGAAACACTGACATCCAAAGATGTGAAGAAAGCTAATTGAAGGCTTTCTCCCATGAAAAAGTTCATAGGCTGTCTTATTGAATCTTTTGACTATCAGCGACCTGTTTTGCGTAAAACAAGCAGTGTTGACAGCTTCTGCCCAAAACTGAGAAGGCAGGTGAGAATCGCTGAGCATTGAACGTGCAACGTCAATAATTGTTCTATTTCTTCTTTCAGCGACTCCATTTTGTTGCGGTGTTCTCACTGAAGAAAAGTTGTGAGAAATACCCTTACTCTCAAAGAAGGAATCAAGAGAACCGTTTTTGAATTCAGTCCCATGATCACTCCTTATTGAGCGAACGGTCAAGTTGTTCAGGGTTTCCATCTTCCGAACAAAGGTGATGAGTTCTTCAGGGGTGTCACTCTTAGAACGAAGAAACATTACCCATGTATAGTGAGAGAATTCATCAACTATGACCAGCGTATATTTCTTTCCAGCGATGGATTATTTGTTAACAGGGCCAAACAAATCCTTATGGAGAAGTTGTAGAGGAGATGACACTGAGGAGACTTGCTTTGACTTAAAGCTAGCTTTGGTTTGCTTGCCTTTCTCACACGCTGAACATAAGGACTCTTTGGCGTATGAGTGTTGAGGTAAACCAGTGACTAACTCTTTTGAAGAAAGAGTGTTCAGTGTCTTGAAGTTTAGATGAGAGAGCCTCTTATGCCATAGCCAGTTGACATCAGATGAGGCTTTTGAGAAGAAACATGAGTTCTCAGTGGTTGTTGAGTCCATGTTTATTACATAAACATTTTCCAAACGATAACCGTTGAGAGCTATCTTCTCCTTTTTGTCAGCGACAAAGCAGGATTCCTTGGTAAAGATTACCTTGTTATCCATGTCGCAAAGCTGACTGATGCTTAGAAGATTATGCTTCAGCCCTTCAACATATGCGACTCTTCTGAAGGTTGTTGTACCATTTGAGAGTACACCAAACCCTCGGGTATGTCCTTTTCCATTTCCACCGAAAGTCACAGAGGGACCCTTCTCTTCCTTGTATTCAGCGAGCAGACTTTTCTTTCCAGTCATGTGTCTAGAGCATCCGCTATCGAGATACCAGATACCCTTCTTAACCTGCATTACAAAGGAAGATTAGTTTTTCTTGGGTACCCACTTAACCATGTGTACACGTTTGTCAGCGGAAGTAGTTGGAATGGAAGGTTCAACAGTCTTCGCAGCATTTGAAGATTCAGCTTTGTCAGTCTTCACTTTTGTTAATTTCTTAACCTCATTGGTCTTCTTTGCCTTGGGGGCAATGATCTTCACCTTAGCTATCTTTTCAGCTTTGGTGGTTGTGGGGCACTTACTAGCAATATGATTTGTAAGTCCACAATGATAACATTTCCTATAACCAAAAGTAGTTCTAGGACCATTTGCATGCTGAGCTTTAGATTTTGAATTAGAAGGACCAGCACCAAATAAGCTATTGGTTTTAGAAATGGGAGGAACATTAAGTTCTTTGGATTTCTTACCAAAGACATCCACCCTGATTCTAGGAGTAGATCGCTGAATAGATTCACGCTGAGTAGATCCAGAGATCTGATTCCTTGATCCAGAGGGATGAATCACTAAAGCTGTAGACGCATTCAGCTTAGGTATAAAGATACCCTTCTGAGGATTTTGGTTAAAAGCAATTCCTTTACCTTTATCTTTAAAGATAGAGGTAGGTTTTGGATAAACCATTTTCTCTTTACCTTTTGAAGAGGTAGAAATTTCCTCAGGGTTAGGAAGTTGAGAAGAGGAACACTGAGAGGATGAAGTATCAGCGACTGAGGATACGAAAGTTCCAAATAAGAGCATGGAACGATCAGTGGTTGGTTCTAGAGTATCAGCTTTGTAACCAATACCACGTTTATCACTCAGCGGAATCTGAGACTTAATTATCTCAGTGATCTTTGTTGAGGAATTATACCATCCATCAACAGTAGATTTTTCAGCTCTTAATGCAGCGATAGCTTCTTCTCGTTCGATTTTGACTAGCTGATTTAAGTGCACTTGATCTTTAAAATATTCTTCAAATTTAGAAAGATTTTCTATTTGAAGGTGACAGTTTTTAAGCTGTTCAGCGAGATCAAGGTTTTGATTTTCAACTACAGTTTTGCCATTCATGGCTACATATAAACTTCTAGTCAAGAGATCGATCTTTCGAAGACTATCAACTTCATCAATATTTGCAATATTGGTAAAGAAGGAAGGTGATACCTGAGTAGCAGAGGTTGAAGTGGAGGGAATGTCTGAACTTTCTTCCTCATCTTCAATCTTGGCCATAATACAAAGATTGGCTTCATCATCTTCAGAGTCAGATGTTTCTTCCTCATCAGAGTTAGCCCAATCATAGTCAGCCATCAGGCCTTTGCTTTTCTTCTTAAAGCTTTTCAGCTTCGCATACCTTTCTTTCAGCTTGGCGTATTTGTCATCTCTATTCTTGGGAATAAAGGATTTCTTGGGAAAATCTGAGGGTCTAGAGACTTTCTTTGACCTGCAATCGTTAGCGAAATGTCCTATCTTTTTCACAGTTAAAACAAGTAGCAGTAGCCTTATCAACAGGAGTTGATGATCTTGGCTTGTCAGTAATGGAAAGAGGTTTATTCTTTCTGAACATTTTCTATTTGGCGAATCTCCTGAACTTTTTAGTGAGGAGAGCCAAAGATTCATCAAGATCTAAAGAGTCAGAATCTGATGACCTTTCAGAGTTACTCTCCAACTCAGTGATAGTGACCGAGGGTCGCTGAGTGGAAGGTTCCTCTGAGATTAAAGAAACAAGGGTGCTTTTGGAATCTTTTACATGATTCTTCTTAAGATGACTCGATTGCTCATGATTCAGCATCGTGCCATATAAGGTAGAAAGGGTCATTGATTTTAGATCCTTTGACAGCTTGAGACACATAGAATAACTGTCCCAGCTTTCAGGTAAACATTCTAAGAACTTTGTCGGCACTTCAAAGTTAGAATATTCCTTACCAACAGTTTTTAGATCTATTATTAAATAGTTAAAACGTTGGTGTACTTCAGAGAGAGTTTCATTCTTACCACAAATGAAGCTTTCATACTGTCTTACCAGGTTGATCTTTCGAGAGTCCTGGACTTCAGAAGTACCTTCATACTGAACACAGATTGTGTCCCACATAGCTTTTGAGGTTTTTAGATTCATGACGGAATAGTAGACTTTGTCAGGAAGAGCCATGGAGAGTATGGATCTGGCTTTGGTGTTGATAGCCACTTTCTTCTTATCTTCATCAGTCCACATATGAATTTCCTTAGGAATCAGCCTTTCTGGAATAGCAGGTCTATTCTCAGCGGCTGGAACTGCAGCATCAATTCTTACAGGAATATATGGGTCGTTTTCAAGATAATAAGGCATAGTAGGGTCTACACCTTCTAAGAAGAGAATCATCCTATTTTTCCATAGATTAAAATTATCTCTGGAGAATCTAGGGGGTTTTGCAAGATAACCGTTGTCAATATAGTTTGTGTTTGTGTTGGTAGCCATTTTAAGAAATAGCAAGGAAGAGAAATCTTAGTATAGATCAGATCTTGTTTATGAGATTAAACAAATCTGCTCTGATACCACTTGTTGGTCCCGAAGGGCTATACAACTTTGTAGAAGGGGGGGTTGAATACAAACACACGAATTTTACTTTTCTAAATTGTTTATTGATAAATCATTAACAATTTACAGCTTGTTGTGGAACAAGATTAAGGATAAACCTAGATCTAAACAAGTTGGAACACTAAATTTTCTTGCACTAAGAAAGAGAAGGAAATTACTAATAATAACCTATCTCAAGATAAGAAAGATTTTTTCCCGGAGGTTCCGTCCTCCTTTCCAAAAAAAAAAACAAGATAAGAAAGATGACTTGACCAGAGTTAGCAAGTGACTCGTCCAGAGTTTTCGAGTGCTTCAAATATGAAGCTGGAGTCCTTCTTATATACTGCATGCATTTAATGCATGGCAGTTTATACTTTACACGTGGCAGCAGCTCATTGGTTGTATATCATTAACCTTTTTAGACAACCTTAGTAGCCGCATGTTTGAACAGTGTAGTATCAGAGTGGTTGTACGATTTCAGACAATAAGGAGGTTCTTTTCTGACATATCGTACGGAGTCGTGCAAGGGTGGTTAAGACAAAAGTACTTTGTACGGAGGACTTCATGATCATCTTTCGTTGATTCAGCGCTTTATCATTCTATATCAGTGAATGGCAAAGTTCAGCGATAGCTGAAGTCTTGTACTTGATACTTCACGTTCAGTGGACAAATCTGAGTCTTCGCTGATCCACATTAGTTCATTAGGAGACTTGTCGCTGGTTCTTGAGCTTGATCTTCGACTTCAGTGTAGAACCTATGTTGACGTGAAACTTGTCTTCAGGGATCATAGGTAAACAACTAACTTATCAGCGATCACCATAAGGACTGAACAGGCTCAGAGCATTATGGTGAACAGTGTTCGCTGAATGTTTAATCTAAAGAGCGAGAGCTCCTATCAGCGGTACTGTAAGGTCTTAGTACTTATCAGCGATAGTGAAACTCTGATACGTATTGTTTACTTACAATTTCTCACTAAGTATTTAAGAGAGGGTCATTATCAAATCACTGAGGGTTTGGATCAACAATTATCTAATTGTTTCTCTAGTTCCTTCCATAGATCGTATGCAGATTCACACGCATCTAGGGATTGGAAGAGGTCATTGGGGATGGCCGTTATCAGAAGTCTTTTGGTCTTCTGAGCAACTTCATATTTTGCCCAATCCGGTTCGGACCACTTATCTTTGGTCTTTGGTTTCTCGTGCTCAGGAATCTCTGGTGTGTCATCTGTGGCGGGTACACGAGGTACTGGGATCATTGGTACGAAAGGAGGATTTTTGATATAGTAGACGAGTTCTTTGTCAGTACCTTCGAAGAAGTGAATCATTCGTATCTTCCACTGAGGGTACTCGTCTCTCAGCAAAGTGGGTGGCTTGGTTAAAGAACCAGCGGTGAAGAAGTTGTTCGTGTTAGCCATTTTAAAAGAGGTTTGAAAAATAGCAGAAAACAGAGTATGAACAGCAAACTTTCAGATGATGAAGTGGATGCTTTGAAAAGTGTTTGTAAGCTTAAAAACCTTTGAACAATGCACTAAAATAGAGTTTTAACCGAAGAAACGGGTTCTGTAAATTTACCAAAGTCGAACTAGTCGAGAATGGCAGAAAAACAGAGGCTGTTTTGGAATAAATGAAGAACAGGTTAAAATTACTCCAGGTTTCTACCAAAAATCATTTTTAGAGAGGATCTCTTGATATAGAAGATCAATAACCGCTCTGATACCAATTGTTGGTTCCTATATTGCTTAACAATGATATAAATACCTATTAGTTCAAACAGATTAGGATGCGGAAGCGTTTTAGCGAACTAAAGAGGTAATACTTGATAGATAAACACACAATATCAAATACGTGAAGTGGAAATAACACAGATAATTAACTCAATGATTCACTGTATTTGATATAATAAGAACACCGAAGGTATTACAAGAATTCTGCTCTAATGGTGTGTGTGTCGTGCAAAGTTAATAGAAGAGCTCAACATGAGCCTTCTATTTATACTACTTCTATAGGGGACAAGATGGAGACAAGAAGTACTAAGGTACAAAGACACTATCGTGGAACAGTAACTGGTACAACGTTACTGTAGTGCGCCGCACTCTACAAAAGCTGTAACCCATCACAGGTTGACACGTGGAGGCAGCAGGGCGAGCCGTGTACGAATGATCTTTAAGATCTTCGTACAACAGTAAACGTGGGAAACACGATCGTCTTTGTTTTGATCTTCAGATAATCCTCTAAGTCTTCAGTCTTCATACCACAGAGGCACTGTCAAGTATGGCAGAGGCTCTGTGGCCTTGTCCTCTGAGAAGCGTCTTCTGTTGATTCTTTACTTCGATCTTCTCGGTGAATCGGCAGAGACTCTGTCGATGACTTCTGTACTTAGCCTATTTTTCAATACTTTTATAACTACAGAAGTTGGAGCTAACATAGTCCAATCTCAAAGGATAATGGTATCGGTTGTAGCAATTTTAAGAAATTCAGATTGTGATAAGTCGATTTAGGGGGATGACTTTCCTTGAATGGTAAACGAATTTTTCGTTTGGATGATTGGGAATTGGGCGTATTCTTGGAGTTGTATGATCGATGGATCAATGACAACCGTCTGTTTTGGAGTCTGATAGTACCCGTTAGAGCTAGGTGATAGTTCAATGCTGGGAACAATTGAACTTGGGAATTTATTGTTGTTTTCAGTGGCGATCGTACTTTGGGATAACTGGAGAAAGAGTTTATAAGCGTGTATATTCTGGACCGATTCGAAGTCGGGATCTGTCGTTTGGGAAGTATGGATCACTTAAGGTTGGGAGGCAGCCGGGGTCTTGTGGTTAGAATCTACTCTCGGAAGTTAAGCATTTACTTGGATATAAGTGTAATGTGCCCGAGCGAACATTTGTTGTGAGTATCAACATGAAGGTTTGTCATAACAGTGTTGTCAAGAAGAAAAATTTGAATTTCAGTTGGAAGCCGAGGGAACATGAAAGGCGTTGGGAGAAGTAACCTTTGGTTGTATGGGAACTAGATTTCGAGGACGAAATCTCTTTTAAGGTTGGGAGGATTGTAACACCCAAATTTTTATCCCAATTGAAGAAATGTTGACTTGGGGAAATCAGTAAAGAAAGAACCAATTATGGAGTATGGCTATAGTGTCATGCAGTTGTGACATCTGTCACAATAGCACCAATGGTACTGAAGGTATGGTAGTCTCGGCTATAGTGCCATGTGATTGTGACATATGTCACAATAGAAACGGCGTTATCGAGTGGTTGGTCGTCCCAACGAATGTGCCATGTAATTATGACAATGGGGTAGCACCTGTAATTTTTGGGTAAGCACAATTTCAAGTTATTGTAGAAATCGATCTTTTAAGTGAGATAGAGGAAATAGGATTTTGGTCTTAAATCCTAGATTTTATGGTCTTGTTGGATGAAGAATTCAAATACGAGTCCAACGGTTCTTTCCGGAGCAAAAACGGAGCTAAAACGAAGAAGTTATGACCAAAACAGTGTTCAGTACATTATGTGCTATAGTGCACGCGATTGTGACACTGTCACTATAGAATGTCACAATCGCCGGATGCCAAAAAACTCTTGGTACATTCTGTGCTATAGTGCCCGCGATTGTGACACTGTCACAATCGCATGTCACAATCGCACACGGGCACCTGAGCCTTAAAAAATGCTATTTTCAGCCCCATTTCACTCCTCACTTCTCCCATTTCATCCCTTTCTCTCCCAAACCGAAACCCTAAGCCTCCAAAGTCGATTTTGAGCTATTTAGCCACGAGATTCGAGATTTGCAAGTGATTTCTTCATCTACCATGGTTTTAGGAAACTAATTTAGAACCCTTTCACTTCATCTTCTCAAAGCTTTCTAGGGTTTCATCCCACTTTTTTGACCATTTTGAAGAGTTGGAGCTTGTGGTGCCTTGTTGGTGACCTAGAAGTGTTTTGTTGGTGGATTCTTGTTGTGTTTGAGGTAATCTTCTCTTTTCTTCATCTATGGAAATTAGAGTTTTGGTAAAAATTGAGATTATTGATGAAAATGTTTGGGGAATGCTTTTAAGTGGTTGGATACGAATATTTACAGTTGGAAACTTGTGGATCTAGGTTTTGGAAGATTTCGCTTGAAGATCCAAGTTTATTCAAAGGAGCTCAAATTTGGGGAAAATCTAGATTTAGCCTAAATCTAGCAAGGTGAGTTCATGTTGATTTGTGAAAACGTTGTACATGCCAAAATGTTCAATTTAAAATGTTTTAAGTGGTTAAATGAAAATATTCATTGTTGAGTCATTTGAATGATTTTGATCTCTTGGAGAATTTGGTTTTATAAATCTCACAAAACACCTACCTTTGAGATTTTTGGGTACCTTGACAAAATGAGTATTAATTGAAGTGTTTTGCTAATTATTGCATAATGGAAGATTATTTAGTAAAAATGCACTTTTGGTGGTTTATTGGAAATATGCACAATCTTATGTGGTGGCATGTTTTAAAGCATGAACATGTGGGTCAATGGGTTTTGGGTCATTTCTGACCTTGTGAACATCTTAGAAGTTGTAATTTGAGAAAAGACGTAACTTAGGTATTTTGATGGATGAACCTTAAGTATTTCTATTTTAAATGATTTATCTTACGTTTGTAAATCTTTGGGTATAAATGCACTTTGACGTGTACTTTGGAGAATGACGTATCTTAAATTAAGAGTGGTGTTGAGTAACTCGTGTCTATGGAGCATGTTTCGCATAAACATGGGTTACATACGTTTTAATGCGTTATTCGGTTTTTATATGTGGTTAATCGTTTTAGTTGAGCTTATGGCTCGGTTCATGACTTTATTGAGTCTTGAGGACATTTGTCCAGATTTTAACAATTGAATGTGAGTTTTGGTTGTCAGTTGCATTTCTTGCATTTTATTTGAAGGGTACATGTTTTGAGTGCATGTGTCGTTCAAGTGGAGTCATGTACTTGTAGACCGTATGTAATAACCAGGTATTTTATCTAATTTAAAATATTAAGATTTTATAAGTTTTTATTTTGTATTTTATGGAGTTAGGAGTTAAGGGGTAAGTTTTAATTTAATAATAAAGGTATAGGGTTATGTTTTGCCAACTAGGGTAAGCTTGAGGTTTAAATGGTCTTTTTTCCAAACTAAAATACCCACAACCGCCTTTTTACACTTCATGTGCAAGATGATGTCCTTTTTGTTTAGAGATAGAAATATCTCCTTGGTGTACTGTGTGTGTTAAGTGAGAAAGAAAGAGAGACCGTGAGAGAGGCGTAGAAAGAAGAAGAAGAAAGAATTCAAGTGTCTACTGCAGTAATTTAAAGTACCATACTGAAGTAATCAAGGTAAACAATCCATACCTTAATTGTGTTTTAATCCATTAAAGAGTTCTTGAGTTTAATAGATAAGTTCTAAGTGGGTTTTGGTTAGAAATGGATGTTTTGATGAAGCTAAGCTTATGTTTAGGTTATGTTAATAGTCATAAACATTACTGCATCTTTATAGCAACATGCATAGTTTAAATCTACAAAATCTGGGTTTTAGGATGAAACAGTGAACTGTGACATTCATCGAAGTCGCAATAGAGGACTGTGACATTCAACGAAGTCGCAATGGTCGATTGCGATTTGGGCTTGAAGTCGCAATGGTCGTTTGCGACTTGGCTTGAAATCGCAGTAGTTGATTGCGATTCGGGTTTGGGATCGCAATAGTGGGTTGCGACTCCAGGGTGGAATCGCAATAGTTGATTGCGACTTAGGGTGAAGTCGCAATAGTGGGTTGCGATTTCGGGGTGAAGTCGCAATAAGAGGTTGCGACTTAGTACTGTTCATTACCGTTGCGACTTGTACTGTTCATTACGATTTCATGTTATTTTTGGGTTGCGATTTGAATTGAGAATTTTGTAAGTTTAGTGTTAAAAGAGATATCTGGTATTTTATCTGATTTCAGATTCTGTGAAAGATCGACATACGTGAATTATCTTGGAAGAGTTTTTGTGATAAACACACGAGGTGAGTTTTACTTTAAAAAGTATATTTTTCTGGAATACAAGATATGATTAATAAATGTTTGATAATGTGTATGAATATGTCATACGTGAGTAATTATAATATATTGAGATATTATAATTACGTGAGTATTATATGAAAATATAATACGTGGCCGGGCTTTGGACCGGTGTGTTAAATTGGCTCGCAACCAATTGTTATTGGCCATTGGTGGAGGGATAAGGTGGAATGGGACAGGTATGTTGTGTAAATTGTAATTGGTATTAAGTTGTGTGTGAAGTATATGTATTTATATGAATGTGTGTATTTATATAAATGAATTTAATGAATTTCAAATATCAGGGATTTACTCACTAGACCCTTAGGTCTAACCCTCATTTTTGTTTTAAAAATCTGTATTCCAGGTGGTGGTACCAGTAAGAGTAAGTGATTAGATTACTTGGTGGATAGCTATGTGGAATGATGATCATTATGAAGTTGATGATACTTTTGTACTTAAACTTCAGTTATTAGCTATTATCAGATCTAAATGGGATCAAGTTTGTACTAAATTTTATATTGGTTAGATCAGACTTTGGGACCAAATGTGTAATGTGAATGATTTTGTTGAAACCCTGTTATGAATTATATGTTATATGTATGTTTTGTTTTGCGGGATGTTACAGATGGTATCAGAGCCCTAGTTTAAGGGATTTAGGTATTAGTATCTGTACCTAGACTTAAACTGCATGTGAAGTAGGATGTCCCTATTAAATTAGAACCTGGGGATATTAAGTATAAAAGGTAGAAGGAACATCATGTAAGGTAATTTCAAATTACACCAGGCCAGTGTAATTATGATTTTACAGGTACATGCTTGAACTGGAATATCTTATTATATGGGGTATGTGCTTATGTGTAAATTAACCTTGTTTAAATCCACAGAATGGCGAGTGGCACCAGACAAGGGAATCGGGGAAGAGGAAGGAATTCAAGTGGAGAAAATCCACCATTAGGAACAGGGGGAAGAGGAGGAGATCGTGGTAGAGGTAGAACTGGAAGGGGAACATGAGGCCGAACTGGAGGTAGAACACAACAGCAGGGTACAGAGTTTGTTACACGAGATGATCTGACTGCTGAAATGGGGAGATTACAGGATAGCATACAAGCCATGTTCGAACGTAATCGTCTTAATGAAACTGAAAGACCAGATCCGGAACATGAAGTGGAGATACCACTTACCTCTACTGTTCTACCAGCGATGAAAAGGTGCGACTATAAAATGTTTCTTAGTTGTAAGCCCCCTACATATTCGGGAGATCGGGATCCCGTAAAGGCGATGAGATGGCTGAAAGAAATAGAGGCCATCTTCAAGACGTGTAAATGTGCTGAAGAAGACAAAGTGCTTTATGGAGCTGCGATGCTGAAAGGGGATGCTCTGTATTGGTGGGAGGCTCATACAGAATCAAGAGGAACGGACGTTTATACTACTTTTGCATGGGAGGAATTTGTATTAGCTTTCACGACGCACTTCTGTCCACAAGCCGCTGTCAGACAGTTAGAAGAAGAATTCATGAATCTACAACAAGGAAATCTGTCGGTTAGAGATTATACTGCACGATTTTTGGAGAAGTCTCGTTTTGCATGATATTATGTTGCTACAGATAAGATAAAGATGGAGAGGTTTATTTATGGGTTGAATTCCGAGGTTCGAAGATTGGTGACAGCCACAGGGCCAAATACTTTTACAGCTGCGGTGGATGCTGCCGAGAATGTGGAAAGAGATAATAAAAGAGATACTGGCGATAAGAGCTTAGGAAAAAGAAAATGGGAAGGACCACCACAGGATTCGAGGAAACCTAGATTTCAGAGGTTTGACAACCGTCCGTCATTTCGACCAACAGAAAGACCATGTTCAAGGTGTAATCGTTACCATCAGGGAAATTGCCAAGTAGAGTCGCGGGTTTGCTTTAAATGTGGGAAAACGGGTCATGTTGTTAAAGACTGTCGAGTAACACGGTTCTGCTTTTTATGCAACTCTCCGGATCACCTCCAATCAGACTGTCCGCGAGGTAGAATACAATCAGGGGGTACATCGGGGAAACCGGCCATTACGAGACCAGTAGTTCCAAGAATAGAACCGCCGAGAACGAGGGGTCGTACGTTCCAAATGACAGCTAAAGAGGCGGAGGAAACTCCTGATGTGGTCACAGGTACATTTTTCATAAACTTCACGCGTGAAAAAGTGTTATTTGATTCCGGTGCAAACCGATCTTTTGTGTCTCCTTCCTTTGCTGCTCACATGCATTTAGAGCCTAAAATATTAAAACATGCTTTATTAGTAGACACTGCAAATGATAACCAAGTGGCAGTTAAAGAGGTTTTTGATCGTTGCATGATAAACATAGAGGGATGTGGAGTACCGATACAACTGTTCCCAGTAGCTTTGATTGAATTTGATGTGGTAGTAGGAATGGATTGGCTAGCTGAGAATCAGGCTAACATAGTTTGTGATAAGAAAATAATCAATGTCGTTTTACCTGATAAGAGATCGGTAGTGATTTATGGAGATCGAAAGAATCATCAGTCCAGTCTTATATCTATGATAAAAGCCCGTAAATGTGTCAATAAGGGTTGCTCTAGTTATCTAGCCTATGTGATAGATAGTAGGCCTGAAAAGTGTAAGTTGGAGGATATTTCCATTGTTAGCGAATACCCAGAAGTTTTTCCTGAAGACTTGAATAGTCTTCCTCCTGTTAGGCAAGTAGAATTTGGAATAGACCTAGTACCTGGAGCCAATCCCATCGCTCGTGCACCGTACAGATTAGCACCACCAGAAATGAAAGAAATGATGTCACAACTTCAAGATTTATCTGATAAGGGCTTCATCAGACCCAACTCATCGCCATGGGGTGCACCAGTTTTATTTGTGAAGAAGAAAGACGGTTCAATGAGAATGTGTATCGATTATCGGGAGTTGAACAAGCGCACGATCAAGAACAAGTATCCACTCCCAAGAATTGATGACCTTTTTGATCAATTAGTTGGAGCTTGTTATTTCTCCAAGATTGATCTTAGATCTGGCTATCATCAGTTGAAGGTTAAGGAGGAGGATGTTTTAAAGACTGCTTTTCGCACGAGATACGGCCACTACGAATTTTTAGTAATGCCTTTTGGATTGACGAACGCTCCAGCCGCTTTTATGGATCTGATGAATCGGGTATGTAAGCCTTATCTCGATAAATTTGTCATTGTGTTTATTGATGATATACTTATTTATTCCCGATCCAAAGAGGATCATGCGCAACATCTTCGTTTGATTTTGGAATTATTGAAGAAAGAAAAGTTGTACGCTAAGTTCTCCAAATGTGAATTCTGGTTGCGGGAAGTTCAGTTTTTGGGTCATGTAGTTTCAGAGAAGGGTATACAAGTTGATCCAGCGAAAGTGGAAGCAATTGAAAGATGGGAACCGCCGAAGACGGCAACCGAAGTGCGCGGTTTTCTGGGTCTAGCTGGATACTATCGGAAGTTTATAAAAGACTTTTCTCGAATCGCGACGCCATTGACTAAGTTAACTCGGAAGAATTTAAAGTTTGAATGGAAAGCAGAACAAGATGAGGCATTCAGAATATTGAGAGAGAAACTCTGCAGCGCGCCGATATTAGCATTGCCAGAAGGTTCGGATGATTTTGTGGTCTACAGTGATGCTTCTAAGTTGGGATTGGGATGTGTACTCATGCAACGTGGGAAGGTGATTGCCTATGCTTCACGTCAATTAAAGGATCATGAAAGACAATATCCTACCCATGATATGGAGCTTGCAACAATTGTCTTCGCATTAAAGATTTGGAGGCATTATCTTTATGGTTCTAAATGTCAAATTTTCACGGACCATAAAAGTCTTCAACATCTTTTTGATCAAAAAGAATTGAATATGAGGCAAAGAAGGTGGTTAGAATTAGTGAATGATTATGATTGTGAAATTCTTTATCACCCAGGGAAAGCGAACGTAGTGGCAGATGCGTTAAGTCGTCAAGAAAGAAGTGGAACAATAAAAGCTATATCGTTACGAGCTTAACTCCTTCCTAATATCTTTGATGAATTGTTGAAATGCCAAATAGATGCTTATCAAGAAGAAAATTTGAAGTCAGAACGGTTGGTTGGGATATCAGCATTGCTTGGGAAAGATGACCGTGGGTTATTGTGTATGGAAAACAGAATTTGGGTACCTCGTTTGGGTGGATTACGGGATCGTGTACTACAAGAAGCTCATCAATCTCGATTTTCTATTCATCCAGGTACAAATAAAATGTATAGAGATTTGAAACAATTCTATTGGTGGCCGGGAATGAAGAGAAGTGTTGCTAAGTATGTAGAAGATTGTACTACCTGTAAGAAAGTAAAGATTGAGCATTAGAAACCGTTTGGTCAGTTACAACGACTAGATATACCAATGTGGAAATGGGATCAGATCACTACTGATTTCATTACCAAATTGCCAAGAACTTCAAAGGGATTCGATTCTATTTGGGTGATTGTGGATAGGTTGACGAAGTCTGCTCATTTCTTGCCGATAAAAGAAACTGATTCTTTGGAACGTTTAGCTAAGTTGTACATTAATGAAATAGTAACTCGACATGGAGTTCCAATCTCGATTATTTCCGATCGAGATAGTCGTTTTACTTCTAGGTTTTGGAGAAGCTTTCAAAAAGAGATGGGAACGCAGATAAAGCTGAGCACAGCATATCATCCACAGACTGACGGGCAGAGTGAAAGAACAATCCAGACTTTAGAAGATATGCTCCGGGCTTGTATAGTTGATTTTGGGGGATCATGGGATAAACATCTACCTTTGATAGAATTCGCCTACAACAACAGTTATCATTCTAGCATTCAGGCGGCACCGTTTGAAGTACTGTATGGTAGAAAATGCCGAACGCCTTTGTGTTGGAATGAAGTGGGAGAGAAGCAATTGGCAGGGCCAGAGATAGTACAGTTAACATCGGATAAGATTACTCAGATTCGGGATAGATTGAAAACGGCTCAAGACAGGCAGAAAAGTTACGCAGATCGACGCCGGAAACCGTTAGAATTCCAAGTCGGGGAATTTGTGATGTTGAAAGTTTCGCCCTGGAAAGGAGTCATACGTTTTGGGAAGGAAGGTAAACTCAGTCCGCGTTATATTGGGCCGTTTGAAATTACGGAAAGAATTGGTGAAGTAGCTTACAGATTGAATCTTCCGCCATAATTAAGCAGGATTCACAACGCGTTTCATGTATCGAATTTTCGAAAGTGTCTGGTTACACCCGACCAAGCAGTCTCTCTACCAGATATTCAAGTGGATGAAAAGTTGAACTATGTGGAGGAACCGGAAGCGATAGTTGATCACAAGGTTAAGGTATTAAGGAACAAAGAGATTAGACAGGTAAAGGTTCAGTGGAAACATCATAGGGGGCAGGATGCGACATGGGAATCAGAATCGGAGATGAGATCCAAATACCCTCATCTGTTCTCTTAACTGAATTCCGGGACGGAATTCTTTTAAGGGGGAGATGTTGTAATAACCAGGTATTTTATCTAATTTAAAATATTAAGATTTTATAAGTTTTTATTTTGTATTTTATGGAGTTAGGAGTTAAGGGGTAAGTTTTAATTTAATAATAAAGGTATAGGGTTATGTTTTGCCAACTAGGGTAAGCTTGAGGTTTAAATGGTCTTTTTGCCAAACTAAAATACCCACAACCGCCTTTTTACACTTCATGTGCAAGATGATGTCCTTTTTGTTTAGAGATAGAAATATCTCCTTGGTGTACTGTGTGTGTTAAGTGAGAAAGAAAGAGAGACCGTGAGAGAGACGTAGAAAGAAGAAGAAGAAAGAATTCAAGTGTCTACTGCAGTAATTTAAAGTACCATACTGAAGTAATCAAGGTAAACAATCCATACTTTAATTGTGTTTTAATCCATTAAAGAGTTCTTGAGTTTAATAGATAAGTTCTAAGTGGGTTTTGGTTAGAAATGGATGTTTTGATGAAGCTAAGCTTATGTTTAGGTTATGTTAATAGTCATAAACATTACTGCATCTTTATAGCAACATGCATAGTTTAAATCTACAAAATCTGGGTTTTAGGATGAAACAGTGAACTGTGACATTCATCGAAGTCGCAATAGAGGACTGTGACATTCAACGAAGTCGCAATGGTCGATTGCGATTTGGGCTTGAAGTCGCAATGGTCGTTTGCGACTTGGCTTGAAATCGCAGTAGTTGATTGCGATTCGGGTTTGGGATCGCAATAGTGGGTTGCGACTCCAGGGTGGAATCGCAATAGTTGATTGCGACTTAGGGTGAAGTCGCAATAGTGGGTTGCGATTTCGGGGTGAAGTCGCAATAAGAGGTTGCGACTTAGTACTGTTCATTACCGTTGCGACTTGTACTGTTCATTACGATTTCATGTTATTTTTGGGTTGCGATTTGAATTGAGAATTTTGTAAGTTTAGTGTTAAAAGAGATATCTGGTATTTTATCTGATTTCAGATTCTGTGAAAGATCGACATACGTGAATTATCTTGGAAGAGTTTTTGTGATAAACACACGAGGTGAGTTTTACTTTAAAAAGTATATTTTTCTGGAATACAAGATATGATTAATAAATGTTTGATAATGTGTATGAATATGTCATACGTGAGTAATTATAATATATTGAGATATTATAATTACGTGAGTATTATATGAAAATATAATACGTGGCCGGGCTTTGGACCGGTGTGTTAAATTGGCTCGCAACCAATTGTTATTGGCCATTGATGGAGGGATAAGGTGGAATGGGACAGGTATGTTGTGTAAATTGTAATTGGTATTAAGTTGTGTGTGAAGTATATGTATTTATATGAATGTGTGTATTTATATAAATGAATTTAATGAATTTCAAATATCAGGGATTTACTCACTAGACCCTTAGGTCTAACCCTCATTTTTGTTTTAAAAATCTGTATTCCAGGTGGTGGTACCAGTAAGAGTAAGTGATTAGATTACTTGGTGGATAGCTATGTGGAACGATGATCATTATGAAGTTGATGATACTTTTGTACTTAAATTTCAGTTATTAGCTATTATCAGATCTAAATGGGATCAAGTTTGTACTAAATTTTATATTGGTTAGATCAGACTTTGGGACCAAATGTGTAATGTGAATGATTTTGTTGAAACCCTGTTATGAATTATATGTTATATGTATGTTTTGTTTTGCGGGATGTTACACCGTAACACATTGGATCCATAGGCATATGAGTCGGTCATATTTTTATATGTGGAGAGTCTTAGTATTCTCACTTTGGGACGTACGCCATTTTGGCATTTTGTGTCCCGGCGTTGTGGAGAGGAACCGTATCGGGTTGTACTCCGGGATTAGTGGGTTTATAATTGATGTTCTAACTCTTGTGCACGAGGGTTGAACATCTTGGTTATCAAGTAAGGAGCCGAGACTCCAATTCTTGAATGATAGTAAGTAGGCAATAAAGGTTCAATGGAAACCTTGAGGAGTAAGTTACTAGAGAATGAACGGGCAGTAAGATCGTGTATCCTTGAGGTGTAGCTGGGCATAACACGCAATAAAGGATACGATGGTGCCACCCGTTGCTGGGTGTGGGACTTGAGGTGTAACTTATTATAGCAGGCAATAAAGTCCGACTTGAGTTGGAGCTTATTAAAGCAGACAATAGAGTCACGATCTGAGGTGTAGTTCAGTAACATGGTTAAATGGCTTAACTTTGTGTTCCGCCACATACCATGGAATCGGGTCTCCCCCATCACCGAAAGGTGTTGTTTGGGTATTTATTTTTATCCATGTTTTCGGTGACGTATTTTATTTATATGGATTGCTTTCCATATTTTATGGGTTGTGATGTATGTCTCATCCATGTTTGGGATGTTTCGAATAATAGAGATTTATTCATGTTTTGTTATTTTGGAAAATCAGTTACTATTTCGCTTTTTAAGTGGGTTTTGGTTGAGTCTATTTTGGGAATCATTTTATATTAGAGCTTTCGTTACGGGATTTGTGTGCGTTGGAAAATGGGTGATTTGCATTTAAAGTAAATCTTTTTAAACTCATGATTTAAATTGCACCTTTCTCGTTTTACGAATTATATAACCATGATAAAGACTCTTGAACTCACTAGGCGTTAGCCTAACCTTTTTATTTGTCGGCATGTGCAACAGGTTCCGGTTGGGATATAGTTCTAGTGACACTGTGAAGAGTGGTGAGCTAGTTGTGTGCTCAAGAAGTAAGTAGCTTGGTGAAGTCTTCCGCATTTGGGGAATAGCAACTTGTTTTGGGGGTAGTAACACCCGACCTTTGGTAGCCTTGGCGAATGACTTAGGTTTTGATTGTTGAAATTATTATGTTTTTGTATTGAGGTAACTACAGGAATGGTTGTAGAAGGTATTTTATCCTTAATTGGTTGTTTTATTGAAAATTTTATTTAGTTGCTCTTTCCAAATTTGAGGGTGTTACATAGGTCATGTTGATGGTTCTTCTCGGCAAACGCCCGACACCGACACTGAATGGAGCAAACTCGATTCTCTCGTAAAACTTTGGATTTACGGAACTATATCCAAGCCACTTCTGCAGATGATCTTGAAGAAAGGCGTGACTTCCTTTTTATCGTTCTGAGACTATTGTTGAGTCTAGTTTTGATATTATTCACTCCGATTTTTGGACATCTCCTATTTCCAGTATTGGTGGTCTTAAATATTATGTTATTTTTTGGACTCATTTCTTGTGGGTTTATCCGCTGCGCCACAAATCTGATGCGTCGGGTAAATTTGTACACTTTCGTGCTTATGTTAAAACTCAATTTAATCGTGAAATCAAAGCTTTACAATGTGATAATGGGGGTGAATTTGATAACTCTGCTCTTCATGACCTCTTTGCCTCCAACGATATGCAAATCCGTTTTTCATGTCCCAAAGCTTCCCAACAAAACGGTAAATCTGAACGCATGATCCGTACCATTAACAATATAATTCGTACACTCCTCTTTCAAGCGCATCTCCCCCACATATTTGGTGGAAGCTCTACACATGGCAACTCATCTTCTTAATTTCTTACCATCCACTTCTATTGCCATTTGCCAATGACATTCCATCCTCCAAACTCTTCCACAAACGTCCTTCTTACACTCACCTCCGCGTCTTTGGATGTCTTTGTTACCCATACACCTTCCCTTCGCATAAGCTAGCACCCCGTTCCACTCCATGTGTCTTCCTTGGGTATCCGTCCAACCATCGTGGTTTTCGGTGTCTTGATCTTTCAACTAAGAAAATTATCATCTCCCGCCATGTTTCTTTCGATGAGTTCGTATTTCCATTTGGCTCCATGATACCGACCTCCCCTTCGTCCTACGACTTTTTTGACCATTCCTTTGATCCCTCTCCTATCTCTCGTCGCCTCTTGGCGTCATCTTCCTCACCCACCTCTATCGCTCCTCCAATTACTCTTCATGTATCGTCAACCACCACAACTCCTACCGACCCCATCCCAGCCACCTCGACCACAGACCCCCCAACCTCCCCCACACCTCCAAGCATGGCCCCGACCTCCCATCATCCTATGGTTACCCGAGCCCAACGTTGGATTTCTAAACCCATTAAACGTTTGAATCTTCACACTACTACCACCTCCCCTGTGCCCCGTTCTTATGTACAGGCTCTACAGGACCCTCATTGGCAACTTGCCATGCAAGATGAATACAATGCCCTTATTAAAAAAATGAACATGGGTACTTGTTCCGAGGCCTCAAGGGGTGAATATTGTTCGGTCAATGTGGTTATTCAAAAAGAAGTTTCATGGGGATGGTACTTTGGATCGGTATAAGTCTCGTCTAGTCGCAAACGAAAAAAGTCAACGACCAGGTATCGACTGTGATGAAACATTCAGTCCCGTTGTAAATCCAGCCAATGTACGCATTGTGCTCAGTCTTGTCGTGTCTCGACATTGGCCCATTCATTAATTGGACGTAAAAATGCCTTCCTTCACGGCACCTTACAGGAAACAGTCTTTATGCACCAACCACCGAGTTTTGTCGATACCGCTGATCCAGATTATGTGTGTCTTCTTCAGAAATCACTATATGGTTTGAAACAAGCCCCCGTTCTTGGTTTCAACGGTTTGTTCAATATGCTACCCCCAATGATGAATTAAAGTAAAGACCCGATATTTGTGCTTTTTTGAAGAGAAGAGAAAGCGAACTTCTTTTGAATCAAATCAAAGCATGGTAGCTAGGTAGCCATGCATGAAGGTGACTTGCCCCCGATTGTAGGAAGCCCACTCTATAGTCTGACATGCTTTTCGTATCTAAGGTAAGGGGAATAATGTTAATCTATGTGCCATGATCAGAAATGCCTCTAGGCAATGTTGGGTTTCATCACAGTAAATCTGATTCGTCTTTGTTCATTTATAGACAGGGTCACTCACTAGCATATTTGCTTCTTTATGTTGATGATGTAAAACTTACAGCGTCATCTACAACTCTTCTTCAACTCTAAGCAGTGAATTTTCCATGACAGATCTAGGGCCTCTCAACTACTTTCTTGGGATTTCCGCTACTAGGTCTAAATCTGGCCTCTTTCTATGTAAGAAAAAAGTATGACACCGAGATTCTTGAGCACGCCAATATGCTACATTGCAACCCCTGTCGAACCCCCGTGGACACGCAATCCAAATTAGGCCTCTTTGGCCCACCGGTTTCCGATCCCACTCTATATCGTAGCCTTGCTGGAGCACTCCAGTATCTCACATTCTCTCGACCAGACATGACATATGTTGTTCAACATATATGTCTTTTTATGCATGATTCGCGGGAGCCTCACTTTCATGCTTTGAAACGAATTCTACGCTACATTCGTGGAACTATCGATTATGGTATTCAATTGTACGCCTCCTCCACCTCCGGGCTCACGGAATACTCCGATGCCGATTGAGGCGGTTGCCCTACCACCCGCCGATCCACATCCGACTACTGTGTTTTCCTTGGCTCCAACCTCCTATCTTGGTCTTCAAAGCGTCAAACAACGACCTCTCGGTCTAGTGCTGAAGCCGAGTATAGAGGGGTCACCAATGCTGTGGCCGAAACTTGTTGGCTTCGCAACCTTCTTCGCGAATTTCACTCACCACTGTCTAAGGCCACTGTTGTGTATTGCGATAACGTAAGCGCTGTCTACTTGTCAACCCATCCGGTCCAACATCAACGCACAAAGCACATCGAGATTGATATTCACTTTGTCCGAGATCAAGTAGCTTTGGGTAGGGTACGAGTCCTCCATGTACCATCCAACTCACAATATGCAGACATCTTCACCAAAGGTCTTCCGTCACCACTTTTTTCTGAATTTCGCTCTAGTTTGAGCGTTCAGTCTCAACCTCCCATTCAAACTGCGGGGGTGTATTAATAAATATAGCCTTATTGTATTGTTAGGTTATGTGCATGGCCCATTTTGTATATAGTCCGTCCCTTTAGGGTTTTGTATGATTAAGCTATTGTATTCGTTTATATATTGTGTTAATGAGAATGAGGAGGCTCAAGGGAAATTCCAATTTCAGATTTTTCATTGGAAATGGTTCTTTTCAGAGATGCTTAACTTTTGCTTCTAGAAAAATCTTAGTGGCATTCTTGTAAAAAACATCATTCCATTTGAGACTAGAATTTTGAGCAAAATGAAGCATACGTGGAGGAATGGCAAGATGCATGGGATGGATAGAGATCATGGATTCAAGGTTACCATGTAGAGATCCTATCTTTTATTATCTTCAATCCTTTATTATGGGGATATTCCCTTGATTCATCTCATGCATCCTTTTATGCTGCTACTAATTCCAACACAATATTATTATTACGCAACAGTGGTTAAGTACTTACTATTGACTCCAAGGGCTTGTTTGTTTTATTAGTTTCAACACTTATTTGGGCCTTTTCTCTGAATCGCTTAGACAAGCCCACATCCAGGGTGTTTGTTTATTTTTCATATTCAGAGGATCTTATCTCTAAATATCCTCTAAATCAAAAATAGAAAAGATTACCTCTAATTCGCTTAGAGGAAAGCTCTTGATTATCGGTTTTTCTACAGTTCTCAACTCCTGCTCTCTATCGACTCCATCGACTCCATCAAGTTTCTTCAAATCGATCAATCAGGTACTCCCTTTCGTCCTCGTTTCTTTATTTCTAGGGTTCTCTATCGTTTTCCCTTTTCTAGTTGAATCCATCCTCCTCTGATTTTCCATGTTTGTTGCTGTGTTGGGTACTTGAACTAACATATGGATACATACAGAGGAAAACTATAACAATCATTTTTATTTAAAAATCGTAAATCTGCTCTTACGGGGTGTTTTGTTTTAGATGATCTGATACGTAAGAATATATAATGATAGAGAATAAAATTTTGGATTAGGGCCTTCTTTCCTTTACCGTTGCAAGTATCATCTCACTAAGATGTTAAGATGTTTGGGTGGTAGACCTTTGCAATTTAAAGATGAGATTTGTGATTTATTTTTTATCATCAGATGATTATAGGCGTGGCACCTATGTGTTGGGTGTATTTTCCAATGTGAATTTTTTAAATCTTTCTTTGTTTGGATTTCCAAAGAATGATCTGTTTAAGCCATCAAATATCTTGTTCCTTTCTTTTAAAAAGTCTTACATACATGTTTAATTTGTTCATAATACAATATTCAAAAAGTCTTGTTCTATTTTGTTCCTTTCTTTTAAAAAGTCTTACATTCAATATTCTTCTACTAAACAACTAACCTCCTGATATTAAGACCAATTTTCATGACTTCTTATCTCTTTCGGATAAGCTACTGGTTTATGAGGATATCATCTAGCTTCGACTATTAAAAAATATATAGAAGGTCCCAGATCCATTGTAATCCATACTGATTTCTTTTTGGTGTTTCAATAAGGTGATCTAGAAATAGCTTTCACCAAATTCTCATCATCATTTTAATGTTTCCTTTTGTTTAATCCTATACAGACAAGGAGACAAGGACCCATAAGTATGCCAATATATGATTAACTAAATTCTTGAAACTATAAGCTTGTTGTATTTGAATATTTGGTTTAGATCCGGTTTCAAATTCAATCTTAGGATCATTTTGTGTCAGTCTAGCAGAGAAGATGTTAATCCTGGTTTGAAATTCTTGATGTATTGTTTACTAGAGGGATGGCCATAGGGGAATAATTTTGACTGTTAGATTAATTTTTATTTCTCAAGTTTGGCACACCAGTAGATCTTTAGACTTTAGAGTATAAAGTTGCTGCCTTTTTCTAGAAGTGGGGATTCCAGCAGCCATAAACATATTAAATTGGGCTTTTTAATTTCTCATCCCAAAGATTAGTGTTGGGTCCTCTCTAGAAATTTGATGGAGTTTTCTCTTGCTTGCTTCAAGTTTCTTGGTTGATTTTTTTCTTCATCCTCATCATGAATACCATTTGTTTCTGATTTGCAGGATTTATACATTATTCTTCCTTTTCCTGCACAACAGAAGCCATCTTAGCATTTATCCATTCATCCACAACACCTCTCCACACTTTTATCAACCTCCTTGCAATCCGGAGGACGTCCATGGACGGTGGACACATGCTTTTGTAGAGCACCCACATATCTTTCCATCCCTGGTTCCTTCAGAGTTTTGAAAGACAAACCCATGTGTTGAAGATTTGATAACGACTCACACAACTGTTGTCAAGAATCTGTTTGATCTTCAAGACCTTGGCAAGGAGAATTTGATTGAAATTAGGGAGAAAATAGAAAGAAAATGAAAAGAAATTGTGACACAATTAATGCAAAATGGAGATTGATTTTAGTTGTTATGATACTTGGTTCATCTTTTGTATTGTATTTGAATCAATTGACGTATTTAAGTTGGATTTTTTAAATGTGTAAAAAATGGATTGTAGTATAATTTGATTAAAATGAATAGGTGCTTTTATAAATTCTAACAGTATAACATTCTAAGTGATAAAATATGTAATTATACATATTCAGACGTTTGTCGGCAGACAAAAACAAACAGTCTAACTAATTCAGATTTCAGATTTCAGCACCACCTCTTAAAAATCAGAAGTGAAATCAGACTTCAGACTTCAGCACCTTTTACAAAACAAACGCCACCCAAGTGTCCATATATAAATAACTTTTGTTCTATTGTCATAAAATGAAATTGCACCTAAATATTGCTATGTTCATTGATCTTTGGAGGGCATGTCGCTGTACTTGGTGACGACTACCTTAGCTCTTTAATTTCCTCCCAACCAATATGCTATAGTCATTTCCGTCATCATGAGGATGAGGAGGTAATAAGTCATTTCCAAACCCTAATCCATTGTGAATATAAACCAAAAAGAAACACGATTAGGGTAAAATCAAACTGATCTGTTTGCTCTAATCATAATTGGAGATGTAATTAATTACCTTGATGTGGAGATGTAAACAAGTCGAAAGCTTGAAAAGCAAAACGATAACGATCGATGGAAGACTGGGAGAAATCTAACTGGTAAAAATGGATACATAGATTAAATTATCGTAGTTAGAAGAAACATTAAGGTAGAAGATGATGGATATTAAAACAATTGTATAATGAGAGAACCCTAACCGTATAAATTGGGAAAATGGATTTCAATAAGGAATCATCATATTGAATTGATTCCAGCAAAGAAGTCCAAATCTTGAAGAGCAAAACGATGCATGGTTATGAAAGCGATTGCATAATTATAGACCCCTAACCGTATAAAGTGGGATGATGAGTTTGAATCGGAAATCATCACCTTGGGAGTTTCAATTAACATCTTGGAAGATGGATTTAGAAAAAAAAATTCAAAATGAGAATCAAAAGTCAAGATTTTCAAAAAAATTTATATTCATCTCCAACAGATTCCCAAACAAACATTGATTATAATATTAAAATATTTCATTCATCTATTAAAATATTATTTCTCTCTCTAAATATTTATTTTCAAAGATTTATATTGGTGCTCTCATCTAGTAATCATTTTTGAGGTTATCTCCATATTTGGAGAAAAACTCATTCTCTTTTCTATTTTCTCCATTTTAGAGATAGTTTTGGGGAAGCTGTTGAAGCAAAATTATAGCTCAAAATCCTCATATTCTTCATTTTCACTAAAATGTGGAAGTTGTTGGAGATGATCTTACGAATGGTCGCTTGGGGAATGAAGCGGTTGTTCTTTGGAAAGAAAGCCGAGTAGCATCTATGACTTGTACATTAGGCATAAAAAGTAGCAATTAAAAGATTTAAGACTTTATTCTTTAAAAGATAGTACATTATGCAATAAAACTTGTTTTGAAGACTTTTTGATAATTTTCTTTATAAGGTAGTATAGATAATCAGTTTTAAATTCTTTCGATTAATATATTATACTATTTAATTTTTATTTAGAGTTAAATTCAAATTTGGTCCCTGTAGGTTTACATAAATTACTGAGTAAGGTCCCTGAATTTTTTTTTAACGAAAAGCATCCCTATAGTTTTATTTTTTTATAACGGATAAGGTCCCTCCCTCTAACACCGTTAATTAATTTCCGTTAGTGACCTCCTCTCCCTTAACTTTCATTTTTATTAACCAATTTAGTTCATCCAACTACTTTCAGTTTATTAACATATTTGGTCCCCTCCCCCCTCAATTTTCATTTTTAGGATATTGTCCCTCAATTTTTTAAAAAAAAGTTCTGACAAAAACATATAGCTTCTTAATAGTTAATATAATGAGCAAATTAATTAAATAAAACTTGAATCTTAAACTTTATCATTAAAATATTTTATTTTTTCATAACTTTTTTTCTTGAATTTTTAAAGCTCAAATAAAATATAACTTTGATAATTTTTATGTTTAGTTAGTCAAATATAAAAAACAAACTAATCATTTAATCCTAAATTATAACATTTTTATATATTTAATTTATATATTTGTTAATTTATTGTAATACCCCAAAGGGGCTTTTTGCAAGCTTGGGCTTGATAGAATACAAACCTAGAACTACCTTTAATTGGTACCTTGTGTATGCTTACCTTTCGTAATTTCTTAAATTGGTGATTTTTAGGCTTGCGGACGTCCGCATAAGACTTAAGTCGGACGCCCGTGTCTGCTAGAAGTCAGCATGTTTCCGCGGAAGCAACAGATATTATGGGGTTATGGTCATGGCGAGGTCGGACGTCCACATTGTCCTCCATCCGGAAGTCCGCATGACCTCTGAAGACTCTTTGTACATTTTACTTTTTAGCCTTTCCTCTCTTCTCTCCTACTTTTACCCAAGATAAGAGCCAGGTCCCTCACTCTTTCTCATTCAACCTCCATCTCCAAAAACCCTAAATTTCTCCTTTCTCTTCACCTTTCTCCCCCAAACCAAACCCCACACCATTTCTATCAATCCTAACCATTTTAGGACCTTTCCCTTGGGTTTGAAGGTGTTTGATCACCACCAAGCTAAGGTTTGAAGGCTAAGAGTAGGAGCTCTCCATTTCACTCTCATCTTTAAGAGGTTTTAGAGTTTTCAAAGTTTTCATCATGATCTATTGGTGAGTTCATCCTCCTGTTTTCTAAACTTTTGGATGAGTTAATAATTCTCCGTTTACGACTTCTGAGTATTCATTTCTCAAATTTCGGTTAGATAATTTTGGGAAGATGGGGTCAAAACTAGGGGTTTGGTCAAAAATGAATATGTTTGGTAAAAATGTGTTGGAGAGTGATTCTAAATACTTGGATGTGTATATTTATGTTTGGAAACTTGTGAATCTAGGGTTTGGAATAACTGATTGAAGTTCCAAGTTCTTCAAGAAAACTATGTACATGCTAAAATGTGTATTTTTAAATTAATAATGTGTTTACTTGGTATTTATCAATGTATTGAGTATTTATCAAAGTTTTCATATTTGGTAACTTTGGGTTAATAAATCTTATGAAATGCTCATATATTTTGACGAGTAAATCTTATAAATTTGTTCTTTTGGTGATTTATTGTACAAATGGAGTCTATTTGATGATTTATGTGTATTTGGTTTTATAAACTATTTGCAAAAATGCATGTTACCGTGTTTTGAGGCATTTTGGAAATATAAGGGCATGAGTTTATTTGGGAAATGATTTGACTCAACCTATGATGAGATTTTGGGTTAATCATATCTTTGAGGTATGTGTTTGCATAAACTCCTGTTAGATGCGTTTTATTATTTGAGCACCTTTATTCGATGGTTAATTGAGTTTTGAGCAGTTTGGCTCAGTTTTGACTTAAAAGAGTCTTGTGCACATTTGCCCGGTTTTAATAGCTTAATGTAGAGCTTTGTTTATGATTTGCATCTTATTTGAGAATTACATGTTTGAGTGTGTTAGCCATTCATTTGGAATCATGTAATTTAGACTGTGTTGCATTGGATCCACATGGTCAATTGGGTATTGCGGGCATAGACTCCAGGACCCATGTTTTATGACCTTAACCTCTCAAGTAGACACTAGGAGGGTTGAGTCCGGGGTGGTGCTACCGTGTGGGTAGGCACTAGAACCTCCGCCGTTTCGGTGGAATGCCATGGTTGTAACCCTCGAATGTGTCTGGCCTTTTGGTGATAATTCATGGGAATAGACACTAAGGTCAACCTACTAGTTGGGTGAAACTTGATGAGTCATAGGGACATTTGGACTTCATGTCGGGACATATCTTGCGATTAACGTTGTATCAGTGGCATACTTATGTGTTTCCTCCCACTCTCAACGGATACGGGTATCCCCCGTTGTTGTCAAGCATTATTTTTGGATATTGTAATATCCATGCTTTAATATCGTAGGGTCTTGTGTGAGTAATTACAATTGATGACCTTAATATTGGATCTTCTCTACATATATTAAGGTTTGCATGAAGTAACTATGTCCATGCTTGGTATTTGGATTTTTATCCTATGTTTGTTTCGCGTGAGTATTGGGTTTAGTTTCATGTTTTCGGAGTGTTTCTATTTAAGCGCTTTACTACGAAAAATGGGATTTTTAGAGAAAAAAACATCACTATTTATTCTAAATGCTTTGCTTAATGAGAATTGCGATTTAAATAATATTCCTTCCGTTTTACTGATTATATAGTGATGAAAACTCTTGAACTCACTAGGCGTTAAGCCTAACCTTTTTATTTTTCGACATGTGCATCAGGTCCTTGTTGGGGAAAATGGTATTAGCGACACTATGAAGAGTTGAGTGCTAGTTAGATGCTCGATAAGGATGTAGCTATTTGGTGATGTTTTTACATTTGGAGATAATGACTATCGGGGGTTTTAATAGCACCCGACCTTGATTTAGTCTTTGTATAAGACTCGAGTTAATAATTGTTGAGGTTAATTATATAATTTAATTTTGAGGTATTTCAAGTATTGATTTGTAGGAAGTAGTTCTATATTTTATTTGATGTAATATTGAAAATTTTAAATTAGTTGCTCTCTCCAAATTTAAGGGTGTTACATTTATCATTTAACAATAACCATTTTTAGTATATATTAAATAGTTTAAGTAAATTAGTTCAATTTATATTTTTATATCTTTATAACTATAATATTCTTATATATTAATTAGTTCTAGTAAATTACTTAATTTGACTTCTACTTTTATATCTTAGTATCTAACATAGAGGATCACTAAATTGTAAACTATGAATTTTGTGTAAACTATGAAACCTAATCCTAACCGTTGATCATTTTAATGAAGGAATCAGATTGTAGCGGTGGCATGGTGGTAGCTTTCTATGAATTCGGGGGTATAATGGTCACGGATGGGTTATGAAAGGGGTAAAATAGAGATTTAAGAATGGGTTCTAATTTGGGATGAGGGTGGATTTTGGGAACGGGGCGTGAAATCAGGGATTTCTTCCACATTCCACAGCGACCACCATCAAAGTACAAAAGAAATTTCGACGAAAAAATCCCTTCCTCGTTTTTGCGATTATTTTCACGGCGACCACCATCAAACAAACCTTCTTCTACGACAAATTTCGATAATAATGGCGGAACAGAACGTGGGCATTAGAGGTTCAATTTTTTCATACATTCGTTGTTACTGTGTTCGATTAAGTTCATAGAAAAACTGTTCTCACATCAATGTGTTTAACAGCACGAAAGAAAAGCGATAGGATACGGTTGTTGAACTCATTTTCGAAGTTCAAGAACACACAGGACAACCCCGTTGATGTGGATATGGAGTGCGTGGGGGATGAAACTCAGAGAAGACAACGTATGAACAAAAATCAGTTCCCCTCACAGTGTTGTATGAAAATCGACGTGCATAATAATTTTAAGTTAATATTTGATTTTGTGTCCAAAAGGTATGAAAAGCCCTAATTAAAAATTAATGTTTAACTTTCCTATGAAAAAGTTGAAAAGGGTGTTTAACTTTCCTATGAAAAATCCCTAATTCAATGATGAAAAAGTTGAAAATGGATTTCATACATTTCATATGAAACAGTATTGATTTCATACCTTTCATATGAAACAGTATTGATTTCATATCTTTCATATGAAACAGTATTGATTTCATGCCTTTCCTATGAAAAAGTTTATATTTCATACTTTTCCTATGAAACAGTATTCATTTCATGTGAAATCAATACAAAGATTGGGATAGGAGAAGTTATGCTGAAGAAGACGATGTTGAAAAACCGAATTTCGGATATGATAAAAACAAATATATAAAAAATTAGAAATATATCACTTCCTAAAATAAAGGATGATTATTCTCCATTATCTAGTTACTGAAACTAAAACAATAGGATTAAAAGACTTATTTACCCTTAATGCCATGTTAATTTCAACTAATTTAAACAAAAGGTTTATCAAGATTATATTGTAACACTCGTGTTTTCAGGAAGACTTTCTCCCTTTTGTTTCTTTTTGTTAATATAAATAAATGCACACTAGCTACCTTTTCGTTTGGATTTTGGAACGTGAGTTTGGTTAGCTTCCTCGCGTCAAAACGGTTCAGTTTGTGTCGAAGACGCGCCCGGTGTGTGTTGGGCGACTATGCCCGGCAACTATGCCACCAGGGCATAGTCACATGTCACTCTCGCTGCAAGGAAGCAGCCTACGGTACAGGTTGTGCTATAGTGACCTGGCGACTATGCCAAGGGTACTATCACGTGTCAAGGTCGCATCAAATGTACCAAATGTGGGGTCTGGGCGGCGACTGTGCCTTGGCATAGTCGCATGTCATTATCGCGGGCGACCACTGCGGGTATTTAAAGAGGGAATCCGATTTCTAGGACATTTTGGCTTGGAAGCAACCCGTTTTTCTCCCAAGGTCACCCATCTGTTAACGATTTGAGTTTCCAACCAACAAATTACCTACTAATTTTTGTGACGATTTTGTGACGAATCAACTCCCTTTAACTAGATTTCCAAAAAAAATTGAACTTTAAAGTTTTCCATTTAATAGTGTTAGACGATCAAAGATTACCAATGGACTATACCCTAGAAGCCAAAATTGAAATTTAATGAACTCTAATTTGAAATTTGGAGATTGTCATCAAATTGACCGCAAATATGTTCATTATACCCGTCAAATAATAAATTAATTGTTTTATGATTAAGAAAAAAAACTGTTTCAACGAATTAAAATTAGGGAAATTAATTAAAATACCCCAAGTTTGACTTTGCTTTACCAAAATACCCTAAATCTCTTTCACTTTACCAAAATGCCACAAAAATCCGCGATAGGGCCCGCGATCGCGGGCTAGGCCTACGTGGCACTCCGTGTTTGGCCAAAGTGTCCTGCGGAGCCCCTCAACTATGGCCGCGGTGACACCTTTGGTCCCTCCCCGCGGAGGTTCCCCGCGATGGGCCAAATAATTACAATTTCAGCCCCTGTACTTGAACGAATCTTGCATGCTTTTACTGTTTTTTTCCACAATTATTGTACTTTGAAGACCAATTTGTGGTTAAAATTCACTGGCATGTTTTCATCAATGTTGAATCAGTGTATTTGGAATACTAATTTGTGGATGAAATGAGAGATTGGTTGTCATCAATGTTGGTTGTTTCATCCATAAATAGATGTAAAATGCAATCCATAATCCACACTGATTCCATACTTCTTTCTTGCTTTCTTTCTTCAATATTTTGTTTTTGAGATACTACTGAAAAAATGAGTTCATCTGTTGCAAAAGCTAAGCTATATTTCTGTTTCGATGGTGAATGGGTTCAAGATAACAATGAGTGGAAATTTGCTTATAAATCTAAGCATGGTGTAAAATTGCGAGTAAACTTTTCTCATCAGAAGTTTGTTGCATACGCCATGCAAAAATGTGGAATCAACCCTTCTGCTGTTTGCAAGTTAGTGTTTAAGAATGGTGATGGGTCATTTGTGGAGTTATCCAACGATGGGGATATCTCTGGTTTTCTGCACTTTGCAGCCGATTCAGAAAGACCGCCATTACTTTTTGTGTATGCCGAATCCGACGAAGACGACGACGACGGTGACGACGACGCTGATGACGACGCTGATGACGACGCTGATGACAAAGACCTCCAAATAGAGCAGCCTGTTTCTCAATTTCAGCCGTCCCACGTCCCAACAGTTCATTTGGATCATGCATATGGTCTTAACGACTGTATTCCTGATTATGTTCCGGAGACGCAACAACCACAAGAAGGACGTTGTACTGGAGTTGCTGATGACGAAACCTATGTTTTCAAAATGGGTAATGCTGATATAGACAGATCAGATACCGATAGTGATGATCACGAAGAATATACCTCTAGTAGAAAATCATGTAGTCAGATAAATGACTTTTTTGATATGCCCCCTATTCTTCCAGACCAGAATACCCAGACACAAACCTACGAACCTACACCTTATAATCGCAGTGAAAGGTTAAGAGTAGGTCAGATATTTGATTCGAAGGATCACTTGGCAAGTCAGGTCGGACTTAAGTTCTTGGAAGAGGGTTTCGAAAGTCACACGCCGAAATCTGACAAAAGCAGATACATAGTTGAATGTGCGAGAGAAAACTGTGAGTGGAGGATGTACGCGATTTCCGCGGGTCCCAAAGGAGGGGCGTTAGTTATTAGAAATTTGTACGACGTACACACTTGTACGAGGACGCAACTGAATCCCCACCAAAAACAAGCCACCAAAAGGACTTTGGGTGTGATACTGAAAAACAAATATCTTGATGTTAGCAGGTCATTGCGTCTAAAGGACATCGTCCACGATGTTCACCAGCAGTTCGGCGTCACGATTGGTTACCACAAAGCTTGGCGTGCGCGATGCAAGGCACTGCTATTGGTGAGAGGCACGTTCGAGAAGTCGTATGAACGACTCCCAACATATTTATATAATTTGCAGTTGCAGAACACTGGTACTGTCACGCAGCTACGGACCGATTCACATGGACGGTTTGAAATGTGCTTCGTGGCACTTGGACCCGCGGTACGTATTTTAACACGTCGTATGTTTACACATTATAAACTATAACACTTACAAAGGAAAACCACCTATGTTTTTGCAGATCCGCACATTTCTGGCAAATCTACGTCGTATCCTGGTAATAAACACATCCCATTTAAAGGGCCGTTACATGGGTATGATGTTCCTGGCGGTTGCCATGGACGGGGATAACTCCATCGTTCCAGTAGCTTTCGGCGTAGGCAAGTCCGAAACCGGGGACGAGTGGACTTGGTTTCTGTCCATGTTGAGACAAGCTATCGGAGACCCGCAAGGGTTGGTGTTTATGTCCGACAGGGCTCCTTCCATAAGCGCCGCAATCTCTGCCATGTACCCAAACGCCCTCACGCCATATGTTGTCGACATTTGGAGATGAACGCCAAAACCAGAGACAAACGTATTACCACCTACAAGGATGTCTACTGGGCGGCATGCAGAGCATATACGGATCGGGAGTTTAACCGGTACATGAATCTGCTACGATTTAGTGCCAAGGAAGCAACTAAAGTCATGGACGAAGCTAGACCGGAGAGGTGGTCCGCGGCCCATTTTCCTGGACAACGGTATGACATTCTGACCTCCAATAGTGCAGAGTCGGTGAATGCACTCTCCCGTTTTGCGCGTAGATGTCCGATTGTTAATCTTATGGACTACTTTCGGAGCTTTCAACAAGAGTGGTACCAACTTCGACGCCGAAAAGGAGATGAGATGCAAAATGCACTCACACCAACGGCGGAGGAGATAGTTCAGAACAGGGCGCGTCGCGCAGCGACATGGACGGTAAGAGAAATCGGGTATGGGAGGTACGAGGTTCAGGATGACCATATTCACGCGATTGTGCATATGACCGACCACACTTGTTCGTGTCGCGAATGGGAAAAATCTGGGTTACCGTGCGGCCATGCCATCGTCGCGGCAAGATATATGGGTCGTAGAGATTGCAGCGACTTGGCTGTACCTTTCTTCAGGTCCGAATATTACCGGAGAACATATATGGAGGTAATAAACCCAGCTGGATCCCCTGAAGCATGGGTGTATCCACCCGACCCATTTCCGCCATGCTATCCACCTTTAGTCGATAAGAACAGAGCCGGGAGACCGAGAAAGAACGACCGACGTCCATCACGTGGTGAAGGTTCGATACAATGAAGATGTACTCGGTGCCAATGCGTAGGACATACTCGTGGAGAGTGTCTAAATCCCGCTCCTTCAACCGTGCCAAGGAGTAGACGCACAAGCACTCAACTAAGTAACACCGCGGGCCCGTCGGAGCTTGAACCACATGGAACTATATCACATGATACTGTTGATCTGAACGCTGATTTCCCTTGATTGGGACGATAAATATTGTATGTAAATGATATTGTTGGTGATATGGAATTATCATAATCTGTGGATTTCAAAAATAATCTAGAGATACGCATGCTTAAATACAAGCCATTTATCCTCAATTTCACTACAGGAGTTGAGTACGGCTACCAAAATCTACAGTACGGCTACCAAAATCTAGAGTTGATTCGGAATTCTTGTGTACTCGGCTGTTTAAGTGGGGACATTGTACAGTGCGTTATAATTTATCAAACATAACTTATGTGCGTTGATCTGAACATTGATTGGGACCAGTTATCTTTTGAAAGGTACTTGAAACATAACATGGGATGATGATCATAATGGTAGTAGTCTAAATGGAGAGAATAGTAATGGTTATATAGAACTATATCATATGATAGCGTTGATAGGAACCGAAGTTGTGTTAGAGAAAAGACAGGGACCTAAGTTGTGTTAGAGCAAAGACATGGACCTAAGTGCAGTAAAAGCATCCACATTTGCCTATAAATAACCTACGCTAGATTAGTCGTAAAACACATAAACGATAACATATTATTCGTTAACGTATTCTTACATGGCATCCCCAAACCTTCATGTTTGGTGCCTTAGGCGTTTATCTGAATCGCTTTCAGACACTGGCAAAGAGTTATATGGTTAGTGTTCATGTTTCATTGAGTTTTTTGCTTATTCTACGAACTAACTATATTAATTAATTTCATCAACAGATAAATATCCACAGTTGTTCACCATGAAAGTCCACCATGGTGGTTAATTTACGGAACCACCTAAAAGACATTATTTTCGTGGTCTAGAAATTTATGTTGACATGTTAGATGTGGAGGATCTTTCTATGCAACTGCTTGAACAGATCATGAAAGAGCTGGAATATGAAGAACCAAAATATAATAGGTTGTATTTTAAGAGGCCGAATGCAGACTTCTTGACTGGACTGGTAGAATTGAGTACCGACGAAGATGTAGCCAACATACGCCAGTATGTTGACGGCCATACTGTGATTGAAGTGTACATCGAGAAAGTGGAGCTTAACACTTTGAGACTCGTCTCGCCAGAGTATGTAAGAAGTAGACCCGGGTTGTCAAAAACCAAACCATCGTCTAGCCGTAGCCTCAAATTTGGATAAATTTGTATTGTATTTACTAGTATGTGTTTGCTATGAAATAATCTTGTATAACATTTATGAGTTGTATTTTTCACATGAACCACTTTTCAGAGAAATTAAAAACCTTTATTCATGAGCAACAAAGTACAAAACAACAAAAAAAAATACAAAACAACAACACAGTAAAAAAAATACAAAACAACAAAAAACAAATACAAAACAACTAAAACAACCACCACCTAGTCAAAATTTGTTTTAGTTTCATCAATCCAAGTTTGCTTGTCGTTTACCTTCGCTTGAAGAATTGCGAAGTCTTGCAGAATATGGCGAATTGCTTCTTGTTCTCGACGAATACGAGCCTCCCTAGCTTTTATATCCCCTTTCATCATTTTGATCTCCTTATCTTCCTCTTCGATCCTTCTCAAATGGACTTCCTTCATGACCATCATTTGTTTCCACTCTTGTGTTAGTTCCTCTATCTCCTTTTCCCTTTTTGCTATGGCGATCTCGATTTTAGGTGGCATTTTTTCAGCAGTAGACTTAGGGTTTGATGAAGATGCCATTTGTGGATGAAATGAGAGAAATCAAGAGAGAAAGCAACTTAAACAAAGAAAGCAAGAGAGAAATCAAGAAAGAGCAAGAAATGAGTGTGAATTATGGATTGCATATCACTCATATTTATGGATGAAATCTCAAACAAACCAGTGAATTTTAACCACAAATTGGTCTTCAAAGTACAATAATTGTGGAAAAATCAGTAAAAGCATGCAAGATTCGTTCAAGTACAGGGGCTGAAATTGTAAATTTTTGGCCTATCGCGGGCCCATCGCAGGCTTCCACCGCGGGGAGGGACCAAAAGTGTCACCGCGACCATAGTTGAGGGGCTCCGCGGGACACTTTGGCCAAACACGGGGTGCCACGTACGCCCTAGCCCGCGATCGCGGGCTCCATCGCGGGCAATTGTGGCATTTTGGTAAAGTAAAAGAAATTTAGGGTATTTTGGTAAAGCAAAGTCAAACTTGAGATATTTTAATTAATTTCCCTTAAAATTAAAGAAATTCCGGTTGACTGACAAAGTCATTCTGTATCAGTTAAATTAGGACCGGACCAAACCAAAATGAAATAAAATAAAAATAAATAAATAACGCATGTGGTGTATTTGAATTATTTAATCTCCATGCTTTATTATTTAAAGTTATTCTAGATGGATCATCACAATTAACAACTATCCACTCCATCCATTGGTCCACCACTATGGACATTTTACTCGGTAATCGGTATCTCATATAAATACACTTATTTAAGTAACTTTAAATATACAAATTTTAGTCGTTTAAAAAAATAGCTTTTTTATTATAAAATACTCTCACCATCCCAAATTAAGTGTCCACGTTTTTTTAGTTTGTCTCAAAATAAGTGTCCACTTCCAAAAAAAAATCATTTTCTCATTCTACCCTTAATTATGTGGTGAATAAAGTTTCTTTCACTATTATTAAGGCCTTAAGGGTAAAAGTGTTATTTGGTTTTTTAAAAAGTGTAATAATTACACATTCCTAAAATATTCTGTATTTTCATTGTGGACATTTATTTCGGGACAAAATGAGTATATGATAAGAAAACCAGATTCTTTAGTTTAATATTTCATTTGTCTTAAAATTTACATATTTATTTTTATTTGCTACAAAATAAGGAAATATTTAATAAATATAAGTTAATTTATTTTTTGAGCTTTTATAGAAAACCCTACTTATATAGCTATAAGTTAACTTCTTTAACCATTTGGGTTTTGACGCACTGGTAAAGTATTTGGGGGATGTAGTGGAAAATCCCATTTACTAAGGGTACAAATCCATGCGCTGTCAAATTCACCTGCGATAACTCCAGGCCATTCATAGTCGTGCAGGGATTTGTCGGTGGGCTTTCTTATCCTGACTCGGTAGCCCACAACGAAACTCGACGGGTATAGACAAAAAGGCTATGAAAGGCACCCGCAGGAAGAGATCTCCAACTGTCAACTGGGCCGGAAACCCACAACTACCAGAAAAAGGTTCACTTATTTTTATTTGGAATCACATTTAAATAAGTTAACAAAGTTTTTTGCTACTTTCCTCTAATTATACTTATGAATATTATTAAGGCTATGTTTGGCACACTAGAAGATAAGCTAGATGGTAGCTAATAAGCTAGTTGTTGACTGATAAGCTAGCTGGTAGCTGATAAGCTAGCTGGTAGCTGATAAGCTAGCTGATGAAAAAGTCACGTTTGGCGAAACTAGTTTATAAACATGTAAAATGACCAAAAATAACATATTCAAAAAATTATCAATTACAATATTTAATTATATAATTAAAACAAATTTATAGCAGTATAATATGTTAATTAATACAACCAATGTAGTTAAGAAAAAATAAATAATATAACATGTTAACTAAAGTAATTTAAAATTCATTATTACATATATACAATAAATTTTGAATTTCTTAAAACAAGTTGTAGAAAAAATATATATTAACTTATTATTTTAAATAACCGTTACATATAATATGAAAAAAATAATTGAATAATAATTAAAAAGCTAATAATAATTGATAATTAAAATATATTGATTAATATTAAAAAAAATTATATGATTAACCATAAATCTAAATAAATAAAAATTTTAATCACTATAGAAATCAAATTAAATTTAATAATTTTCAGTTAATATTAATTAATTAATAATAGTTAAATTTAAAAAATTAATATTTATTTATAATAATAGTTAATAAATAATATTTAATATTAATGAGGACAATATTGGAATATTCATAAAAAAAATACTCAAAAACTACTTCAAGTAGCGTTTTAAAAAGCTAGTTTATGGTCATCCAACATGTACCCAAAAAATAAGCTAGCGTTTTAAAAAGCTATTTCTTTTACCAAATGATGCCTAAATGTTATTAATTACTATTACTTTAATTATGATTAATAAAAAAATTAAATAATAATAAACTATTAAACTGATAAGTTACTAATTATTATAATATTAGATTAATAACTATTAAGTATTACCTATTAATCAATATTAAGTTATCAGTTATTTTTAAATAATTATTAATGACATTAATTATAAGATAACAATTTTAAATTTGTTTATATAAGTTATATAAAGATTATAATTATATCTCATTTCTTTCAAAAATAATAAAACTTTAACTAATGTTTTATAGTTATTTGTTTGAAACTTTATTAATGAATTATGATATATAGGATTGATAAACTTTGTTTTTATTAACATTTAAAATTCAAAATTCTTATTACTTATAAATCCACATTTATATATGATGTATAGGAAGAGGTTTAAATGAGAAATGCTAAGTGTGTGAAAAATAGAGAAATTATCCTAGCCCTTTATCTGGTCAACATTTGCGGTTTTGACTGTGAAACACCTGATAAATCCTCGCGTGGTTTACAGAAGATAACGGGCTAGTTTCGTAACTTTTACAAATATGCGGGAGGAGTTCATATGTGAACCTCTATGATTCATACGTGAATCACAAAGATTCATATGTGAATCTGTCAATTAGCTCAACTGATTCACATATGAACCTACAGTTAATTAGTTCATATGTGAATCAGTTAATTAGTTCATATATGAATCACAAATGTTCATATGTGAATTAGTTAAAAAGAGTTCATATGTGAATTACACAGATTCACATATGAACATATAGTTTATATGCGAATCACACAAGTTCACATATAACTCGTCCCGCGTATTTGTAAAAGTTACGAAACTGTCATATTTTTTGAATAGTGGCAACTTTTGACCGGTCAAAGCCGTAATTTTTGACCAGTCAAATACAATCTTGACTGTATGAATGACTACGATTACTTATCTATTTCTCACACACTTAGCATTTCTCATTTGAACCTATGGCTGTATGTGTGTGTGTGTATATATATATATATAGATATATAGATAGATAGATAGATAGATAGACAGACAGACAGACAGATAGATAGATAGATAGAGAGAGAGAGAGCTTCTTTTGTAACCCCCTTTTATCATATCAACTATGTAAAACCAATCTAGGTCATCCATTATCTTGAGCAACGGTTGAAAAATTTATGGATTTAAATTTATCAAAAAAATAGGAAAGGGTAGTTTGGGAATAGATTTTAAATAATTTAAATTTAAATTTTAATACTTAATTTGAATTTATCTAATTTTGGTTATATCATCTCCTTAATTATCTCCATATCTCTCTCTCTCTCTCTCTCACACACACACTCTCTCTCTCATAAAATTTCGGCGACCTCCTACCCTAGAATTCGGATGACCTCCTCTCACGATCCATCCTCTCCATCCAATTTCGGCGGCCTCCTCCCAGTCCGACGACCTCCTCCCACTGGCCGTGACCCCCTACTCCGACGACCTCCTCCCACTCCGGCGACTTCCCCCATTTCCGGCGAGTTTATGATTTTTTTATTTATTGACTATATGAAATTTTCAACATTCATAAACTGTTATTTTCGAAATTTTCAAGTTCATAATTTGTTTGTTTAAGTTTTATAAACTGTTTTTTTTTAAATTTCAAGTTTCATAAGTGGTTTCATAATCTGTTTGTTGGATTTTTAAGTTTCATATATTTTCTCTCATAAATAATCAGATTTTTTTCGAAATAATCATATATTTTCTCTCATATGAATAATCTGATTTTTTCTCTCTCGAAATAATCATATATTTTTCGAAGTTTCATATATTTTTTTACCATATAAATATTCAGATTTTTAAGTTTCTACCTCTCTCTCTCTCTCTCTCTCTCTATATATATATATATATATATATATATGAAAAAGTTTCAAACGAGAACGCTAACTATTTAAGAAAAAACTCGAAAACGGTCGCTCATGTGTAAAATTATATGTGATTTTACACTAACTACAAAAAATTCGACACGAATGACTTTGGCCGCGACTTGAAGTCGCCTGAATCATATATGATTTTGTATGTGACTCACGTATGATTTTATACATTAGTGGTCGTTCTTGTGTTTTCTTAAATAGTTAGCGTTCTCGTTTGAACCCACCTCATACATACATATATATATATATATAGAGAGAGAGAGAGAGAGAGAGAGAGACTCTGTAAATTGCAAACATTGCATTTGTTGCACACCTTACAAAATACAGTATGCATATGTGAACAATAATATGCATACGTGCAATATACATATAATGACACACATTCATATGGGATAATGCATATATGCATCTCAGATTATGCACACATTATTCATATATGCACATTGGTTTATAAGGTGCAACAAATACATTGTTTATATTTGATTTGTATCATATATATATATATATATATATATATATATATATATATATATATATATATATATATATATATATATATTTGAAGGGATATATAGAATTAAAATCTAAAAAGCGTCCACATTGTTTGGGTGTTCAAAGAAGTATTCAAGTGATCATACCACTACAATTGTTTCTCTACTGGGTGCTCTTTCTTTACAAATTAAAAATAATTTTTGGTCCTGTCAAACAAACCCACAAATACAAAAATACAAGTTGTGATATATATATATATATCCCTCTTGGACGGTAATCAAATGAGAACCATAAAAAGGTTAAGAACCGTGGGGACTAATCTTCATCATTAAAGAGTTTTAATCAAAGGTTATTAAACATGATGGCAATTTTGTAATATTAATGAAACCTATGTCTAATCTCACATCTAAATTAAATATTGAAAGGGTATATTAGGGTGCGTTTGGTACGCAGACAGGACGGGACGGGACGGGACAGGACGAGACAGGACAGGACAGAACAGTTGTTCAGTGTTTGGTAAATGACCGGTTAAATGACCCATTTACCCCTAGTGATTTGTTTAGTGGTGGCGGTGGTGGTGGCGGTGGTGGTGGCGGCGACGGTGGTGGTGGCGACGGCGGCGGTGGTGGTGGTGGCGGTGGTGGTGGTGGCGGTGGTGGTGGTGGTGGCGGTGGTGGTGCCGGTGGTGGTGGTGGTGGTGCCGGTGGTGGTGGCGGCGACGGTGGTGGTGGCAGCGACGGTGGCGGTGGTGGCAGCGACGACGGTAGTGGTGGTGGTGGTGGCGGTGGCGGTGGTGGTGGCGGCGACGACGGTGGTGGTGGTGGTGGTGGTGGCGGTGGCGGCGGTGGCGGTGGCGGTGGTGGGAAAGAAAGAAGAAGAAGAAGAAGGGGTATATTTGTCAAAAAATCCTTGTTCCACTTAGTTCTAGGGGGTAAGCATAGAACACCCTTGTCCCATGATGGTTCCACTTAGTTCCACTTAGTTCTACATTTGGTCGCACCAAACATGGGACAGGTGTGTCCTGTCCTGTCCCATGTTGTCCACCCTACCAAACGCACCCTTAGGGTTTTTAGTTATAACCTACTTTCTTTGACTTTTAATATTCAAAACTTGGTGGATGCTCTTTGCAACTCGTTCTGTGTTTTTGTTCATCTGGAAGAGGATATAAAATTGTACCAAAATCTCATGGTGAATCGGTGATTATAGAAACTATCCAAAAGCCTTAAAACCCGAAATTGATGAGTACGCAAGCGTAAACGAATAAACAGTGTGCATACACCAGAATTGATACCTGTGGGATTTAAAACCCTAAGTTTTAAATCTAAAACAATCGAAATTCAAGGTATGCCCAAATCCAGATCTTCTACTTTGTATGTATCTGAATGCTCTCAAAACAACGAGAGTAGATAGATAGATGATCGGTAAATAAAAACATACCTCAAGTTCTACAGATTTCATGGCGATAGGGATGCAGACGAGGAAAATAACAGCCATGGCGATGGCTGTGTTGCGCTTCCATCGCAATGGACGACAGTCGGGACCACTATTCATGGTCCAAACCTTGGTCCTGAAATCACCTCCGCCATGGCCATGGGCGCCGTCGGCGTGACTATCGTGATGATCTCCTCCTCCAGCCATTTTCTCTCGTAAACTGCTTCAATCGATTTTTTGTTGAGTTCAATGGTTGTTGTGAAAGGTTAAGCTTCCAACGACAGGCAAGAAAGTGCGAGAAAGTGTGAAAATCCGAGTGTTTCATAAGGTGAATCGGTGATTATAGACATAACTTTTATTTGATTTCATTACGTGAATATAGATTATAGATGAATTTTTTGTTTGATTTCATGTGATGAACTAAGATATACATTAACTTATTTTTGGCTTTCATTATATGAAATAACATATTTATGAAAATTGTAATTTATTTCATGTGGTGAAATAAAATTAGTATGCGTTTCATATGGTGAATCTTGTGTTTCATATGGTGAATCCCTCTATTTCATATGGTGAATCTCATTGTTTCATCTAATGAGTGAATTTATATGTTTCATGTGGTGAATCTTTTTACCAAAATGACGATTACGCCTTTTTCATGTGGTGAAACAACTATTAACTAAAACCATTAGATCAAAACCAAATTACGACTTAGATCAGTTCTCACGGTTCTCGATATTTTTTTGGTTCTCACATGATTTAACCCCTATCCCTCTATATATATATGGGTTAAGTTTTGGTGAGAAGTTGAGATTAACGTGAGAACTATCAACTGTTGGATGAGAAATGGACACACATTAGGATGAGATGTATCGAGATACATCAGAATAATTCCCTTCTAAACCACAATTCATGGGAGGGAACTTGATTGAAAGTGATCAACGGCTCAAATCCACTTCTCACGCTTCTCAAGTTAACTTCAACTCCTCACGTGATCTTTCGCCATATATATATATATATATATATATATATATATATATATATATATATATAGCCAGTGGTTCAAATGAGAAATGCTAAGTGTGTGAGAAATAGAGAAGTAATCTTAACCATTCATATGGTCAAGATCGAGTGTGATTGGTCAAAAGTTGCGGCTTTGACTGGTCAAGAATTGCGCCTTTGACTGGTCAAAAGTTGCGGCTATTCCAAAAATAGAAGGACAGTTTCGTAATTTTTACAAATACACGAGGCGAGTTCATATGTGAACCTATGTGATTCACGTATGAACTATATGTTCACATGTGAACCCATGTAATTCACATATGAACTCTTTTTAATTAATTCACATATGAACATTTGCGATTCATATATGAACTAATTAACTAATTCACATATGAACTAATTAACTGTAGGTTCATATGTGAATCAGTTGAACTAACTAACTGTAGGTTCATATGTGAATCAGTTGAACTAACTAACAGATTCACATATGAACCTTTGTGATTCACATATGAACTAATTAACTGATTCTCATATGAACTAATTAACTGATTCACATATGAACATATAGTTTATATGTGAATCACACAGGTTCACATATGAACTCGTTCCGCGTATTTTCTGAAACTACCTCTCTATCTTCTGCAGACCACGCGAGGATTTATCCGGTGCTTCTCAGTCAAAGCCACAAATGTTGACCAGATGAAGCGCTATGATTGTTTCTCTATTTCTCAAACACTTAGCTTTTCTCATTTGAACCTCTCGTTATATATAGGGAGAAGTTCAATTGAGAAATGTTAAGTGTATGCGAAATAGAGAAGTATTCTTAGCCATTCATTCGGTCAAATTTGCAGCTTTGACTGAGAAGCAACGGATAATTTCTCACATGGTCTGCATAAGATAGAGGGGTAATTTCATAAATACTAGGGAGGAGTTAATATGTGAGCCTGTGTGATTCACATATGATCTATACGTTCATATGAAAGTCAGTTAATTAGTTCATATGTGAATCACAAAGGTTCATATGTGAATCTGTTAATTTGTTCAACTGAATCACATATGAACCTACAGTTAATTAGTTCATATGTGAATTAGTTAATTAGTTCATATATGAATCACAAAGGTTCATATGTGAATCAGTTAATTAGTTCAACTGATTCATATATGAACCTACAGTTAATTAGTTCATATGTAAATAAGTTAATTAGTTCATATATGAATCACAAAGGTTCATACGTGACTTAGTTAAAAAGAGTTCATACGTGAATTACATGGGTTCACATATGAACTCGTCCCGCGTATTTGTAAAAGTTACGAAACTACGCTTCTATTTTTGGAACAACCGCAACTTTTGACCAGTCAAAGCCGATTTTGACCGAATGAATGGCTAAGATTACTTCTCTATTTCACACACTTAACATTTCTCAATTGAACCTATGGCTATATATAAATATATACATATATATATTGCACCCCTCAAAAAGGTTGAAACCCTTGCAACCATCATGTAACCCAAAATCACCATAGCCAATTTCTTCATGAAAACCATCTTCATGAAACCTTCTTCATGAATCCTTCTTCGTGAATCCTTCCTCATGAATCCTTCTTCGTGAATTCTTCTTCATGAATCCATCTTCTTGATACCTTCTTCATGAATCCTTCTTCATGAATCCTTCTTCATGAAACCTTCTTCGTGAATCCTTCTTCTTGTATCCTTCTTCATGAATCGTTCTTCGTTAAACCTTCTTCTATAAACCTTGTGCAAATCGAGTAGAGAATCGTTAGGTTTCTCGAGGTTGCCGACGGCGCAGAAGAAATCAGCGGTTGCCGGCGGCGCAGAAGAAATCAGGGGTTGCCGGTGGTAGTGGCAGTGGAGATGGATTTGATCGGAAATATAGAAAGTGAAAAACACACACACGGATGATGTCTACAATAAGAATTGTAACAACCGGGTTTTCTTGTAAAATGTGAAAGTTTGGTGGCCGAAGTCTAAGAAGTGAAAGTTGGAGTTGAGGGACTTGTTGGCAATTTGTGAGAAGTATATAATGGCTCTAATCCCTAGGGCACCCTTTAATTCTTCCAGTGTAATTGTTTTGTTAGGAGAGTTTGGCAGCTAGATGAAGATAAAGGAAGAGAAGAAGAAACAGTTTAGAGAAATCAGTTTTGTGGAAGAAATCTCTGAAGGTAAACTCATCTAGAACTTTTCTCTTTGCTGCTTCACGTTTTCCTCTACTGTGTTGTCTAAGATTTGATGAAAACTCTAAGCTCCCTGTATTCTCACATTAATGCCATTAAAGGAGGATTTTGGGGTTTTGAGTTTTATGCATCGATTTATAGGTAAAGAATTGGAATAAATGAGTGTTTATGATTGGTGGATGAACCCTTATGTTTGTCTAATCGAGCTTATAGCAGAAAATCGGTTTTTAATCACTTTTGGAAAAGGAGTTTTCGTCCAGTTTGAAGTTACCGGATGATTGCAGTAGTTACCGGGTAGATGTATGTTCCTAGGTAGGAAGCCTAGTGAAGTTACCGGATAGATAGTCTTACCGGATAGTTTGGGTTATCGGGTGCTTAGTACCCGGTAAGGTGTGTGGTGTCCGAAAATTCATTGTACCCGGTAACATCTGGTAACCGGTAAGTAGGGTATACCCGGTAAGTCCGTATACCCGGTAAGGGGTAGTACCCGGTAAGTCTTGTGTCCAGATAGTAATGTCCGAATATCTAGCTGATTGGGAAATGTCTGATCTCTTAGGTTCCAAGCTTGGTTAACTCAAGAGTAGAACAAGAGTGCGTTCAATACCATCGCAAGGTGAGTCTTTCTAAACCTAAATTTTATACAAGTGTTTGATGGTTATTATCCAACTGATCGCTTTTCAACTATATTTATTTTAAAGCGAAGAATAAGCGTGTTTGAAGGTTATTATCTAATTGTGTGCTTTTCAACTGCTTCTATTTCAAAGCAAAGATAAATTGTGTGATTTATAAGTGTGTGACCATGCTCTGGCTTTGGTGTGAAATGGGGGTGTGTCCCATAACAATTATATATATGAATTTGTTTCATATATGGGCGGTGTGTGCCCTATTGCGCTGTTACAATGTGTGTGTGACTATAGCGTGTGTGTGCCTTATTGCGCTGTCACGGTGTGTGTGACTATAACATATGCCAGTAGCATGTGTCAATGTGTGCATATCATCTTAGTGTGCTTGTTATGATTGGTTTAAATGCTTTCATAACTGATTTTATAAACTGTGATATTTTGGTGTGACTTGGTGTGGAGGGAACTCACTAGACCTCATGGTCTAACCCTCGCTTTTCAAAACTAAAACCTTTTCAGGTAAGCAGGTAGCCGAGAGCACGTTTAGAGGTTTGGCAAGACGTGGGTCGGAGCTTGCGTTTAGAAGGAGTAGAAGAACTTCCTTTTTATGTCTAGTTAGATTTCTCAACGGTATTTAGGGTTATTTCCGCGAACCCTGTGATGTAAATCTTGATAGTGTGACCATGTTAGGACGTTTATGGCGTTATGAATTAAAGAGGTAGCTTCTAGCTTGTATTTTAGAATTGGGTTGTTACAAATGGTATCAGAGCTCTAGTTTAAGGGATTTAGGTGACCGGATGGGCCTAAACTTAAACTGTGGAGTAGGAGGACACAACTGAGACATAGGAAGCCTTTAGGGAAAATTTTAAACACTGAGAATTTAGGACGATGGTAGTGAGAACTCTCATGTAAGGTAAATTCAAATCACATCTGGCCAATGTCATTAGGAATTTACAGGTGCATGGGTGTGCTTGATTACCGTTGTTCTGATTTTGGTAGTGTATGGAGTGTGGTGGATTGAGTGTGAAGAATAATAGTAATGTGTGGAGAGTAATGGTAGTGTGTGAAGTCTTAATCTTGTCATGATGGCAACGGTTTAGTGTGTTGTGCGGATTATTCTTGGTGTGATTGTTAACGCTATCTAGAAGGGCATTGTTTGAATGTGTGGGGTGAGTGTCCCCGTGAAGTAGAATCTTTAGGGTTCTTCAAGGAAATAATTTATTGGAGGTGAGCTCCTAGTTTCTGAGGAGTCTTTATTCTAGGAGTTCCCGATGTCGGGAATTGAGATCTTGAGAGCTTCATCTCAAGGATCGGATGATCGAGATGTGCTTTCTTACTCCCTCATTAGTGGAAGAGTAACAAGAGTGGTTGGGAAATGATAGATGCATGGATTGGTAACACTAGTGTTGGTTAACCTATTTGGGGTCGAAGTAAAGCTGTATATTTTACAAATTAGTGGTCAAGTGATAGCTGTGAGATTGGGGCATCCTAGTATGTGGGGGTTGCATAGACAAGATGGTGGTAACTTATACTTAGAAAGCATGCGAGGCACAATGTTGCTAAGTTGTTGTGAGGGAAAGTGATGGGCTAGTGTTGGTATGGGGAGAGCGTAAGTGGATATCGTTGCTCGGGAATTGTTCATAAGTTGTTCCAAATGTGGCAAAATTGTGTGTGGTGATGCATGGGTGTCTAAGTGGCGTGTGGATTGTATCCGAGAATAAAGGAATATGGTGGCAGTTGATGGCTAGCTAAGAGGGAATTGTGTGCTCTTGGGTTGGTTGGTTAGGGTGTCATAGAAGATACGAAATCTTTGGGAATGAAGGAAATGAAAAGGAGTGGGTTAATATTGTTTGGGAATGAGAAGTGTGTGGTCGCTTCGAGTATTGAGTGTTATTTCGATTTGACTGGTTTGAATCTTTGGTAAGAGGCTTGGTGAAACTGTTGGTTAGGTATAGTAATCGTTGAAATTGTGTGTATGAGGTGGTCAATGTTGGACGAGAAATGTTCCATGCTAGCCTGAGGTAATTGGGACGATAGGCTGTAATAAGTGATTAATCGAGAAGTAGAAAGTGTGGCAAGTGGCACGGATAGTGGGGAACGATGGTTCGGAACGTCATCTTCGGGTGCATGAATTTCTAGTGGGAGTATGAGAAAGAGGTTTTGTGGGTATGCGTGTGATCAAGAGTATGTGCATTCTAGGGAGTCGTTCCTTGGAAGCATGTTTTATGTATGAGAAGCCTTATTAAATATTCTATTGTCAAGATCGATCAAGTAGGAACAGTAGCCTACGAGTTAGAGTACCGTAAGGACTGAAGGGAATGCACCCAATGTTTCATGTGTCGAATTTAATAAGGTGGTTGACTGAGTCAGAAGTGGCATTACTTTGGGGAAGTGTCAGTGTTGGTGTGGGCAAGATACCCACATCTTTTCCAATGAGGAATTCCAGGGACGGAATTCTTTTAAGGGGGGAGTGTTGTAACAACCGGGTTTTCTTGTAAAATGTGAAAGTTTGGTGGCCGAAGTCTAAGAAGTGAAAGTTGGAGTTGAGGGACTTGTTGGCAATTTATGAGAAGTAAATAATGGCTCTAATCCCTAGGGCACCCTTTAATTCTTCCAGTGTAATTCTTTTGCTTGGGGAGTTTGGCGGCTAGAAGAAGAAAAAGGAAGAGAAGAAGAAACAGTTTAGAGAAATTAGTTTTGTGGAAGAAATCTCTGAAGATAAACTCATCTAGAACTTTTCTCTTTGCTGCTTCACGTTTTCCTCTACTGTGTTGTCTAAGATTTGATGAAAACTCTAATCTCACTGTATTCTCACATTAATGCCATTAAAGGAGGATTTTGGGGTTTTGAGTTTTATGCATCGATTTATAGATAAAGAATTGGAATAAATGAGTGTTTATGATTGGTGGATGAACCCTTATGTTTGTCTTATCGAGCTTATAGCAGAAAATTGGTTTTTAATCACTTTTGTGAAAGGAGTTTTCGTCCAGTTCGAAGTTACCGGATGATTGCAGTAGTTACCGGGTAGATGTATGTTCCCGGGTAGGAAGCCTAGTGAAGTTACCGGATAGATAGTCTTACCAGATAGTTTGGGTTACCGGGTGCTTAGTACCCGGTAAGGTGTGTGGTGTCCGGAAGTTCATTGTACCCAGTAAGTTCTGGTAACCGGTAAGTAGGGTATACCCGGTATGTCCATATACCCGGTAAGGGGTAGTACCCGGTAAGTCTTGTGTCCAGATAGTAATGTCCGGATTTCTAGCTGATTGGGAAATGTCTGATCTCTTAGGTGCCAAGCTTGGTTAACTCAAGAGTAGAACAAGAGCGCGTTCAATACCATCGCAAGGTGAGTCTTTCTAAACCTAAATTTTATACAAGTGTTTGATTGTTATTATCCAACTGTTCGCTTTCAACTATATTTATTTTAAAGCAAAGGATAAGCGTGTTTGAAGGTTATTATCTAACTTTGTGCTTTTCAACAGCTTCTATTTCAAAGCAAAGATAAATTGTGTGATTTATATGTGTGATTTATAAGTGTGTGACCATGCTCTGTCTTTGGTGTGAAATGGGGGTGTGTCCCATAACAATTTTATATATGAATTTGTTTCATATATTGGCGGTGTGTGCCCTATTGCGCTGTCACGGTGTGTGTGACTATAGCGTGTGTGTGCCTTATTGCGTTGTCACGGTGTGTGTGACTATAGCATATGCCAGTAGCATGTGTCAATGTGTGCATATCATCTTAGTGTGCTTGTTATGATTGGTATAAATGATTTCATAACTGATTTTATAAACTGTGATATTTTGGTGTGACTTGGTGTGGAGGGAACTCACTAGACCTCATGGTCTAACCCTCGCTTTTTAAAACTAAAACATTTTCAGGTAAGCAGGTAGCCGAGGGTACGTTTAGAGGTTTGGCAAGACGTGGGTCGGAGCTTGCGTTTAGAAGGAGTAGAAGAACTTCCTTTTTATGTCTAGTTAGATTTCTCAGCTGTATTTAGGGTTATTTCCGCGAACCCTGTGTTGTAAATCTTGATAGTGTGACCATGTTGAGCCGTTTATGGCGTTATGAATTAAAGAGGTAGCTTCTAGCTTGTATTTTAGAATTGGGTTGTTACAAGAATTGTCAAAAAAAATATTATTTTTTTCACGGCTATGTACCAACCTCTTTCTAATAATCTTAAAGAGAATAAAAATCAGAAGATTCAAAGGAGGCTGCACAAACAGAAATAAACCATATCCATCACGAAAGGCATCCTCTATAATTTTTGTTGCAGAACTGTCGGTTCCTTGACATAAATGGCTACTTCAAGCTCTTCAATGGTGGGTATTGGTGGAAGTGATTTGTATGTTGTGAAGATTTCTTGTATGGCTTATGTGAGGGCATTTGATGAAACGTTTTCTGATATCGGCCATGCCATGGATTTTTTTGGTGTGTGGAAATGGAAGAGTAATGAGTTGTGATTATCCTTAATGATGCACATTCCATAGTTAGTTGATCCACTATCCACAAGTTTTGGAATAGATTACATAATATTTTGAAATAAAAAATAATCATAAAATTAATTAATTACAATTTGACTAAACTGCCCCTAATAATTTTCAATTAAATATAATATATAAAAAACTAACCAGATTAGATGAACGGTGATGATGAAGGTTGTACAAGTTGTAACCTTTATGAGGGTTGCAAAATATCCTTCCCTCTCTCTCTCTCTCTCTCTATATATATATATATATATATATATATATATATATATAGGGGTGGTATCGGGTACAAACCAAATAGATTGTACAAACTCATCTCCACCAATCACGTAACTTCTTTTTTTATATCCATAACTTCTTTTTTTATATCCATATGGGTATTTTAGGGCTCCACCAGAAAATATAGATTCATGAAGCCAAATTATATATTTTCATGAAGCCAAATTATATATTCATGAAGCCAAAATATAGATTCATGAAGCCAAATTATCAGATTATCAGATTCATGAAGCTAGATTGAGTTTGTAGGAGTTTGTACAATCCATTTGGTTTGTATTTGATACCCAGCCTATATATATATATATATATATATATATATAGGGTCAGGTTCAGGGGAAAACCTCAAAAAACGGAAAAACTAAGGAACACTTTGGTAGCCCTCCACCTGGACGGTATGCATTTGTGCATAAATGTAATTTGTAACATGCACACGTGCATATATGCACAAATGCATGATTCACTTGTGCATAAAACCAAAAAAATAACTTAACTTACTTGTATGCACAAGTGCATACCGTGTAGATGAATGATTATTATGGTGTTCTTCGGATTTTCATTTTTTTGAGGTTTTCCCTTGAACCCCCCCCCCCTCTCTCTCTCTCTCTCTATATATATATATATATATATATATATATAGGTATATATATATATAGGTATATAGGGTTGGGTTCACGTGAGACGAATCTGTTTTCGTGAAACTGTGAGAACAGGAAATTAACACTAAACTTTCACAGTGATTCATTGTGAAAGTAAGAAAAACAACAAACCTTCACAGCAAAAACACTGTGAAGGTTTACCTTCACAGTCTTTTGTTGTGAAGATTTAGTGTTAATTTTTGGTCTCACGAAAACGGTCTGGTCTCACATGATCTCAAGTCTATATATATATATATATATATGGGGTCATTCAAGGGAGAACTCAGTTGTTTGTGATAACCGTGAGATCCAATCTCAAACACACATTATTAATAATCAATGACTATTATTAAAAATATTAATTTTGTTAATTATCCATTAATTTTCAAAAAAATTAAACTTGTGGATAATATTTAGGGGTAAATTTATCTTTTTATAATTCTCTGTCTTCTCTCTCTCTCTCTCTCTCTCTCTCATCTCTCCTCTCTTCGGCCAAACTTATTTCGGCATACCGTACTGTGATACCCACTGTGATGCCCAAGAACTTTTACGTTAAGACCCAAACCAACTGTGATACACACTCTGATACCCAAGATAAATACAAGATGCACCGTGTGATACCCAAAACACATAGTGTTAGAAGATTATATACACACGATACAAACAAGAAACAAACTATGATACATTGTGATGCCCTTTGTGAAAGTCATAAATACATAGTAATTCATTGTGATCCATCTAAATCTAAACAAAAATAATGAACCAAAACAAAGCCCTTATCGAGATTCTTAACCGGATCTGCAACAAATCCAAAAAAACAAACGAAAAACCGATCTTTAACCCAACCCTAAAAAACAAAATAATCACATCAAAAAACAAAAAAAACACACATCGGGAAAAATACTAGAAAACCAAAAAAGTCATCGCTTCACAGCCTCGATTGACACCGGAGACTCGTTTCGCCGCAAATCTCTTCCACCCTTTATTTTTTAGATAAAAAAAATACAAAATATGATCAAAATTCAAACGAAACAAATTACACCAAAAAAACCGATCCAATTTTTCTTGTTAATTTGTCATCCATATTCGTATTGTTTTTCGGTTTTCCATTAATTTTAGAATTTTCCCCTGAATCTGATCTTATATATATATATATGTATATATATATATATATAGGGTCTCCTTCTTTTGTTAACTTTTTCATGTATTGTATATATGCACATATTACAATTGCCTGATGTGCATATATGCACTGGTTAACAAAAGAAGGGGACTATATATATATATATATATATATATATATATATAGAGAGAGAGAGAGAGAAAGATTATCATGCGAGAAACAAACTAATTTGCTAGAATGCGAGAAAAATATGGGCTACATATCTTTTTTTCATAAATGGATAAAATAAACATGATTAAATTAAATTAGAAAGGGTAACATTGTCTGTAAGCATGGTGATAATCCTAACAAATCGGTATTGAGTTTGTTTTTCAAACAGATTTCTAATAATCTTTAATATACCATCACCAAGATAAATTTGTAACAACTTGATTATCAATTTTATCACATATGACAATTTGTTCGATGATGCGTATCATTCATATGTAATAATTGTAAATATTTTTTTTAATCATAAGTAATTATGTATATTTGCATTCATAGATCTTTTTGTTATGTAAATATTATCACATCACATGTGATAACATGCCACTTATATTCAGACATATATTATTATATGTATAATGTACAAAGAATCACATGTGATTCTAAACGTGGATCCCAAAAAATATAGAAAAAATTTATTGAAAAATATAATTAATTGATTGTGGATATCACATGTGATATTTGATGAAAATTGTGATTTTTTAAATCAAAAGTCTATCTAAAAAAATGTATATAAAACTTGATAAAAATTTATGAATTATGTGGTTTATATTCTCACAATTTGACCACCTTCTCGTTTGAATCTGGCTATTATATATATATATATATATATATATATATATATATATATATAGAGAGAGAGAGAGAGGTTTAAACGAGAACGCTAACTATTTAAAAAAACAAGAAAACAGCAAATCATGTGCAAAATCACGTGTGATTTTACATTAACTGCAAAAGCTGGACACACACGACTTTGGCCGCGACTTAAAGTGGTGGGAAAAGTCACGTAATCATATATGATTTTGTACGCGAATCATATATGATTTTGTACATAGCAGTTGTTTTCTTGTTTTCGTAAATAGTTAGCGTTCTCGTTTGAACCCACCCCTCTCTCTCTCTCTCTCTCTATATATATATATATATATATATATATATATATATATATATAGAGAGAGAGAGAGAGAGAGAGAGATGATATTTTGTTAACCAAAGAAATTGTGTTAACTATGCAAACCCCTTTGAATCAATCATAACTCACAGGACATCTACGATTTTTGTCAATTCAAATGCTAGATAATATGAGTAAGGGTATAAAGATAATTTTTAAATTTCAGTTTTTTAATCAATTTAATTAGATGTTACATTACAAGACCATTGAATTTAATGTGGTGTTACATTAGAAGGTTTCAATATTTTAGGGATGATAATTATGTCATCCATTTCAAGTTATATCATATTATGTTCATGGAGTTTTATAGATAAATGAACAACGTCAATATAATTGTCATCAAAGTAGGTTCAATTGTGTTCATAGCCTACAATATTTGGTTACTTCGATAAGTACACATGAAACTTCGTGAACCACAAGCATCAACTGTTTCACTTATGAACTAATTGTCTAATTAAACAATTTGTTTCCCTAATTAACATCGTTCATATATGAACTAACAATGTTATTAAAACACATGGTTCCACTAATTAACAATGTTCAAATATGAATGTTGGACATTAACAATGATCACATATGAACGAACAGTTCATATATGTTTACTAATGGTGGTGTTAATATATGTTTCACATATTCACAGTGTTCATGTATGAATAAACAAATTTCAAGGATTACACACACACACATAGACATATATATATATATATATATATATATAGAGAGAGAGAGAGAGAGAGAGAGAGAGAGAGAGAAAGAAAGAGGGCTCATTCAAGGAAGAACTCAGTGTTTGTGATAACTGTGAGATCCAATCTCATCAACACATTATCAATAAATAATGGCTATTAATAAAAATATTAATTTTGGTAATTATTCATCAATTTTAAATTTATGGATAATATTTAGGGTAAATTAGTCTTTCCGTAAATCTCTATCCTCTCTCCGACCAAACTTATTCTGACGTACATCACTATGATACCCTAAAACTTCTAATAGTAAGATGCAAATTAACGGAGATACATACTCTGATACCCAAGAGATTCTAATAGTATGAACTTTTAAAGAGTAAGACACAAATCCACTGTGATAAACAATGTGATACCTAAGAACTTCTAAAGAGTAAGTTACAAATCAATTGTGATACCGTTCTGAATATGAGTTGAGACTAAATCTGATATGGAGTTAGTAAGATGATGGATTGATATCACTATGATGCTCGATGTGATACCATTGTGTTACCACTATGACACCCGCGAGCATGAGGATCGAAGAAGATAGATTTGTAAAGTCCATGTAGTTACAGATCTTGTTTCCTTCCTCTTCCGCCATCTTGCCACCTTTTCCTTGTATCCAAAGTTAAAAAAAATTATATAGATCAAAGAATGGATTTTGGTTTCCACAGGTTGTGTAATAACCCGTAACCTCGATTGTCAGATCTTAGACAAATATGTGGTCCAAGTACGATATGTGGTAGCTGAAGGGCTAAAGCGTAAATGTTAGGAGTATATATAGGGATAGAATCCCTAATTATTCTCATCTTATCTAATTATTCTCATTTTATCTTGAAGAGTGGCGGCTGTATTGGGAGAGAAGAGAAGGAAGAGGTTTAGGAGAAATTGATTGGGAAATTCTTCATCAAGAGGTAAAATCACTGAAAATATTCTCTTATTGCTTGTTGTTAGCACTCTTTAATTCATTGGGATAAAGGAAATTCGATGAAACCAAGTTTCTCAACGTGTTCTTCCCAAAAAGGGGGTATTGTGGATTTTGGTTGATTTTGGATAATTTAGGGTTGTTTAGATGGGATGAATCAATTAATTAAGGTTGAAATTAAAATCCCTATGATTGCTAAACTGGTCATTGGCTTAATCAGTGCATAAAATCGATTTATTGGAGTTTTGGGTTTCGACAGACCGAAGTGTCTGGGAATCGCCTTCCCCGGATAGTGGGTTTCCCGGTAACTTTCCAGATGGGGGTTTCCCGGTAACTTCCTGGATGGGGGGGGGGGGGGGGGGGAGGGGGGGTGTTTCCCAGGAGTTTCCGGATGAGTTCCCGGAAGTTCACATATAGGGTTTCCGGATGGGACTTCCCGGATAACAGGTCCGGATAGTGGGTCCGGACAGTATGGGGTTCAGACAGTTTTGGTCGGAAAGTTATTATGATATTTGGGATTTATGCCTAACCTTTAGGTGTTCGTTCGTTGGGACGGAAGGTGTGGGCATTTGTGATACCGATAATCAGGTGAGTTCCCTTGTTCTTTTTATTGGGAAGTGCTTTTTAACTATTTTAACGCTGAATATGGTACAACTTCTGAGAATCTTCCTAATCGTAAACTTACAATGATTTCTTGATTGAAACGCAAATTATGGGAATGTCTTATGAGCAAGCATGATGTTATTTATAAACTCATGATAAATCCTCGCAAGAATTATCTGTTTTGGGAACGTTATTGTTTTTATAAACATGCATGCATTGCTATGTGATTTTTAGCCTTGCTTGATACGTTTATGTGGAGTCGGGTTGCACAGTGAGATTAGTGTACCTTGGGATTTTATAAATCCCTTGGGAGTGTGTTCATTAACCCTGTGGGTACGAAATCTGTTTCCTAGCACAAGGGCAGTAAGGGGAGTCTGCTTGGGCCCCGATCGTGGTATTTATCTGTTGTGGTGGCGATCTATGAACACTGTGTAATTACCCGTGTATGTTGATTGGATTATGTGTTGGGCCTTGTGGCGGTGTAAACATTATTTTATGAAATTTTTTGTATAAACTGTTTTGAGAGGGAATTCACTAGACCTCATGGTCTAACCCTCGATTTTCAAAAACTAAAACCATTTTCAGGTAAGGGAATTTGTGATGCTTACAGTGAGGAAAGAGAAGTTCTGAAGATTTAGAGATGAAGTTAGCTAGACTAGAGCACTATAGTATTTTGCTTAGCTTTAGACATCTCGGTTGTGGAAGTGTGTTTCCGCTGCTGTTCATTCTGTAAAATTTGATCGTATTGTGATGTAATGGGACCCGTTATAGAATGTTATATATATATATATATATATATATATATATATATATATATATATATTGTATGTTAAGGATTTCGGGTTGTTATAATTGGTATCAGAGCCATAGTTTAAGGGATTTAGGTGACCGGATGGGCCTAAACTTAAACTGTATGATGGGGACATATCCGAGATATAGGATGCCTTTAAGAAAGATCACTCTAGGTGCACTAAGGATAAGGTAGTGAGAACTATCATGTAAGGTAAATTTAAAGGTACGGTGGCCAGTGTAATTGCGAATTTACAAGTACATGTACGTGCTCAGATTGCCTTATTATGCAGAGTTGCGTTTGAGTGTTGGTTAAGTGCGGTTGTTCTAGTTCTTGTATTATATGGTAGATTGTTATTTTTGAGGTAGTCATTGGAGGATGGGGGAATGTAGTAAAATTCCAACCATGTGGTGGTATCACGGCTTTGTTTTGATGCGGGAGGTCGTGCATAGTAAGATTGTTGGCACCTTCTAGAAGGAGTGCGGTTCGGAGCGGTAATGAGCCGATCAAGGGTGGAAATTCTGGGTTCAAAAGAGGATGAAGGACGAAATAAGGGTGATCTTCTAGTTTCTAGTGAGTCCCCATTCCTTAGTTTGATCGGTCGATCAGTTAGGATGAGAACTGTGACGAAAATCTTGAAAGCTTCAAATGTAAACGGGTGAAGAAAATGAGCCCTTGATTGTTAGTCAAGCGGGGTAGTGGCCATATTGGTGAAGGAAAGATGTTAGTGATGGATTGAAACGTGTGTGTGAGTAGGACACTAGTTAACCGGTCGTTATTCGACCTTAAAGATTAAATTTTGAAATCACATGGTTGTGGATCTTTGGTCTATACGAAAACTGAAGGGTTGTGAAGCAACTGTACCACAAGTGGATATGAGAATGAGAAGGCGACCGATGGTCGAGAGTTGGGTGTCGACAAAAAGTTACTATAGGAGTAATGTTGGACCTTATTAGAGTGAATAGACTTCATCGCAAAGTTAGTTTCATGCATGGTGTCTTTCTTAAATGATTTACATGGGTTCTTATTGTGTTAAGAATGTTTACAAGCATAACGAACTCCTTGTTTTTTTTTTTGGAAAATGAGTCGACACGAGTGAACGTGTGTTTAGAGAAAAGATAAACTCGTTTACCACGCACGATGGTATTTTGAGCATGGTGATCTGAGAATTATTTTACTTTTTCCATGTAAGGGTAAACTGTAGTGAAAGTCACGAAAACGTTTACCGCAAAAGTTTTATAACCAAAATGAGTCTAGTGCTTTTAACATACAAAAGAGTGTGGGAGCCGACTAACTCGCTCCGTATAAGTGATTTTGTTCTGAGGTTTTAAATCGTATTAGAAACATTTTATTAAACACCTTTTATTTGGGTCAATACTGGTTCGGTTGACTAAGTCGCGATTTATCTTAGGGTCGTTGTGTTTACGTTTCGGCTTGAGTAGTGAGGTGCTATGTATATGCCAATTTGTTTCTCATTATGGTATCTATCGAACTTTCAAGTGTGTAAAATGATTTAAAATCGTTGTGTCGTCATGCATGAAGGCTATGAACTTTGTAGGTCGTAGTGGACGAGACAGTTAAGAACAAGGAGGGGTTCAAATGGAAACTGTTCGATTGATTTGATTTCGGTCGGGTACGACCTTAGAGTTTCAGTTAGAGGAGAGCGGGAAACAGTGGAAGTCCCGGGTATTGAATTTGTTAATGTTGGACAATGGGTGATGTGATTTCCCATGGAGCGGGCATACGCATGTTGAAGCCGAAGGCTGTTGAAAAACTCTTAGTAGTAGCATGTTAATAAGTAGATAATGTGCCCTGATGAAATGCTTTCAGATATGAGCCAGAGTGGTGAATGGTACTGTAATTAGACTACGCACCATATGAGTCTTATTCCTTAGCTAGTAAGGACCATAGGGCGCAAAGTTAGTTACAATGTGTTGGGAACGGTAGGTTCCATTGGGACTCTTTGCGTATCGGTGAGATGGTGAAAACTTCACCGTGTTAGCTATGGATGCTGAAGGGGATGACTGTTAAAAGTGTCCAGTTTTGTGATCATCATGGGAAGACTGAGATGTGAGAAGAAATTCTTATGCGGTTATTTCACGGAATTTACCTAAGGAAATGAAGGGTTGTCGGGAGAGATGTATACGTTGTGAGAGGTTGGGCCACTTTGTGTAGGTGTGCCGAAGACTGAGATGTGAGAAGAAATTCTGATGCAGTTGTTGTAGCTATGTGTGCTCTAAGGGATATGATGACCTGTATAGGAATGAGGCAGTCAACACAACCAAAGCTGGTGCTTGGAGAATCAATTTGTAAGGGATTGTGCCTTGTCGTTCGGATGACTTTCGTGGAGCTCGCAATGGTCTGTCAAGGGATGTATATTTGAGCAAGCACGGGAAATCGCAAGTTGTGGTTTGTCTAAATTCAGAGACAGGAAGGTCGTGAGACAGGCTTGGTTAATTATGAACTTATGTGAAAATGAAAGCAAGATTGTTATGTGTGCAAATGGCCGGAAGCACCTGGTCGGCGGTGTGATGTTATGGGTGAGAGTACAAAGTATTAAGCATGTAGTTGGGATGCATGGACTGTAAGATTGGGTTATGATATGGTTTTTTTCAGAATTAAACGGTGGTTGGTGGTTACCCAAGAGAGGAACCAGGTGTTTTAGTGGCATGAGTCACTGAGTGAGTTCGTGTTGGGATCAATAAAAGACTGGTAAGCAGGTTGACCCTACTTGGGAAATGAGAAACATAGAATGTTATTAAAGGAGGACTTGGTTGATTATCTCAAATTAGAACGGTGGTGAAACTGTTGGTTGGGCTTGGTAACACAAGTGTGGTTGTCATGTTTTGAACGATTGGGAATGAAGTGGATGCTGATAGGCGGGCAATGCCCAGGCTAGCAAGAGGAGGTTAGGACCATATGTTCAAGCAAGTGGAAGAACTGAAAGTGAGAAGATTGGTATTGACACCATATGGGTGGAGAAATGTTTAAAGCGGTGCTAATGACAGGTATTGGAACTACTCGTGTAGTTATGAGAGGGTGGCATTTTGGTGTATGTCTTGGTTTAAGTGTGGAGAGACTCGTATGAGTCAATAAATCTTTCCTTGAAGGAATGTGATCTATACCATCAGAAAGGCATGGCATAAGTGGTTGTACGGGACACTTGTAATAACCAGGTATTTTATCTAATTTAAATTTGGAATTTTATAAGTTCTTATTTTAGTATTTTATGGAGTTAAGAAGTTAAGGGGTAAGTTAAATTTATAAATAGAAGTTTAGGGGTGTGTCTTGCCATTTGAATGAAGTCTAGGGTTTGTTTAGTCTTTGTAGCTACTCCTCATCACCACCACCGTCCCACTTCTAGAATAGAGGGAGGAGGTGTCCTCCTAATACACTACTTGGATATACTTTGACCATTTGTATTTGGTGTGGGTGTTTCGTAAAGAAGAAAAGAGAGAGAGAGCCGTAGAAAAGGGGAAGAAGGAAGAAAGAATTCAAGAGGTTACTGCAGCGAATTAAGGACTAAACTGAAGTAATCCAGGTAACAAATCCATCCTTGGGTATGTTTTAAACTATTAAAAGTGTTCTTGAAGGTTGTTAGTTAAGTTTTAAGTGGGTCTTGGTATTTTTGGAAGGATATGATAGTTTTGGGATGGGAATAATGTTCTAATGGCAGTCTTGAACATATCTGCAATTTATCAGTAACAGGCATAGTATAAAACTGCAAAAATCTGGGTTTTAGGATGAACAGTGGATTGAGACATTCATCGAAGTCGCAATAGACGACTGCGACATTCAACGAAGTCGCAATAGTTGGTTGCGACTTGGTTTTGAAGTCGCAACGGTCGTTTGCGACTTGGCTTGGAATCGCAGTAGTTGATTGCGATTTGGGCTTGGAATCGCAGTAGTTGATTGCGACTTAGGATTGAAGTCGCAATAGTGAGTTGCGATTTCAAGGTGAAATCGCAATAGTGGGTTGCGACTTAGTACTGTTCATTGCGATTTTAATTTATTTTTGAGGGGTTGCGACTTGAGTTGAGGATTTCGTAAGTTTAGTTTTAAAAGAGATATTTGGTATTTTGTGTGATTTCAGATTCTGTGAAGGGTGGTCATACGTGATTTATCTTGGAAAAGCTTTTGTGATAAACATACCAGGTGAGTTTTACTTTAAAACGTATTTTACTGGAATGCATTATGTGAATAACGAATGTTTGATAAAGTGTATGAATATGTCATACGTGGGTGATTATAATATATTGAGATATTATAATTACGTGAGTATTATATGAAAATATAATACGTGGCCGGGCTTTGGACCGGTGTGATAAATTGGCTCGCAACCAATTGATATTGGCCATTGGTGGAGGGATAAGGTGGAATGAGACAGGTATGATACATAAATGCTAGTTGGTATTAACTTACGTGTGATGTATGCGTATTTATATAAAGAGTGTTTTATATAAATAAATTTTTAATGAATTACAAATGTCAGGGATTTACTCACTAGACCCTTAGGTCTAACCCTCATTTTCTGTTTTAAAAATTATGTATTCCAGGTGGTGGTTCCAGTAAGAACAAGTAAATAGAGTACTTGTTGGCTAGCTTTTGAGAAGATGATCATCATGATGCTATGGATGCTTTTGTACTTATAATTTTATTGTTATTACTATGTAACTCAAAGTGGTTCAAGTTGTACTGAATTTTCTTCATGTTCAGACTTTAGTTGGGACCAAATGTGAAATATGAAGTACTTTGTTGTAAACATGTTATGGATTATATGTTGTATGTATATTTAATTAGCGGGTTGTTACAGATGGTATCAGAGCCCTAGTTTAAGGGATTTAGGTATTAGTATCTGTACCTAGACTTAAACTGCATGTGAAGTAGGATGTCCCTAATATTTTAGAATCTGGGGATGCTAAGTATAAAAGGTAGAAGGAACATCATGTAAGGTAATTTCAAATTACACCAGGCCAGTGTAATTACGATCTTACAGGTACATGTTTGAACTGGAATACCTTGTTATATGGGGTACGTGCTTATGTGTATATTAACTTTGTTTGAATCTACAGAATGGCAAGTGGCACTAGACAAAGGAATCAAAGAGGAGGAAGGAATTCGGGTGGAGAGAATCCACCAATAGGAACAGGGGGAAGAGGAGGAGATCGTGGTAGAGGCAGAATCGGAAGGGGAACTGGGGGCCGAACTGGAGGTAGAACTCAACAGCATGGTACAGAGTTTGTTACACGGGAAGATTTGACTGCTGAAATGGGGAGATTACAGGATAGCATACAAGCTATGTTCGAACATAATCGTCATAATGAAACTGAAAGACCAAGTCTGGAACACGAAGTTGAAATACCACTTACCTCTACGGTCTTACCGATGATGAAAAGGTGTGACTACAAAATGTTTCATAGTTGCAAGCCCCCTACATATTCAGGAGATCGGGATCCGGTAAAAGCTATGAGATGGCTGAAAGAAATCGAGGCTATTTTCAAAACGTGTAAATGTGCTGAAGAAGATAAAGTACTTTATGGAGCTGCGATGCTGAAAGGTGATGCTTTGTATTGGTGGGAGGCTCATATAGAATCGAGAGGAGCGGATATATATACTACTTTTTCATGGGAGGAATTTGTGTTAGCTTTCACAACACACTTCTGTCCACAAGCTGCTGTCAGACAATTGGAAGAATAATTTATGAATCTACAGCAAGGGAATTTGTCAGTCAGAGATTATACTGCTCGATTTTTAGAAAAATCTCGTTTTGCAGGATATTATGTTGCTACAGAAAAGATGAAAATGGAGAGATTTATCTATGGGTTGAATTCAGAAGTTCGAAGACTAGTGACTGCAACAAGGCCAGATACGTTTACAGCTGCAGTGGATGCTGCAGAAAATGTCGAACGAGACAATAAAAGGGATGCCGGTGATAAGAACTTGGGGAAAAGGAAATGGGAAGGACCACCACAGGATCCAAAGAAGTATAGATTCCCGAGGTTTGATAACCGTCCGTCGTTCCGACCAGCGGAAAGACCATGTCCGAGATGTAATCGCTACCATCAGGGAAATTGTCAAGTGGAATCTCGGGTTTGTTTTAAGTGTGGGAAAACCGGTCATGTTGTTAAAGATTGTCGATCAACGCGGTTTTGCTTTTTGTGTAATTCTCCGGATCACCTCCAATCAGACTGTCCACGAGGTAGAATGCAACAAGGGGGTACATCCGGGAAACTAGCCATTACTAGACCAGTAGTCCCAAGAATAGAACCGCCAAAAACGAGGGCCCGTACATTCCAAATGACAGCTAAAGAGGCGGAGGAAACTCCAGATGTGGTCACAGGTACATTTTTCATAAACTCCACGCGTGTTAAAGTGTTATTTAATTCCGGTGCAAACCGATCTTTTGTGTCTCCCTCCTTTGCTGCTCACATGCATTTAGAGCCTAAAATGTTAAAACATGCTTTACTAGTAGACACGGCAAATGATAACCAAGTGGCAGTTAAGGAAGTTTTTGATTGTTGCATGATAAATATAGAGGGGTGTGGAGTACCGATACAACTATTCCCAATAGAATTGATCGAATTTGATGTGGTAGTAGGAATGGATTGGTTAGCTGAAAATCGGGCTAACATAGTTTGCGATAAGAAAATAATCAACGTTGTTTTACCTGATAAGAGGGCAGTAGTGATCTATGGTGATCGTAAGAATCATCAGTCCAATCTTATATCTATGATAAAAGCCCGTAAATGTGTTAGTAAGGGTTGCTCGAGTTATTTAGCCTATGTGATAGATAGTAGGCCTGAAAAGATTAAGCTGGAAGATATTTCCATTGTTAGTGAATACCCAGAAGTTTTTCCTGAAGACTTGAATAGTCTTCCTCCTGTTAGGCAAGTAGAATTTGGTATAGACCTGGTACCTGGAGCCACTCCAATCGCTCGTGCGCCGTATAGACTAGCACCTCCAGAAATGAAAGAAATGATGGCACAGCTTCAAGAATTATCTGATAAGGGCTTCATCAGACCTAGCTCTTCTCCATGGGGTGCACCAGTTTTGTTTGTAAAGAAGAAAGACAGTTCAATGAGAATGTGTATTGACTACCGGGAGCTGAACAAGCGTACGATTAAGAACTAGTATCCACTTCCAAGAATTGACGACCTCTTCGATCAGTTAGTTGGAGCTTGTTACTTCTCCAAGATTGATCTCAGATCTGGCTACCATCAGTTGAAGGTTAAAGAAGAAGATGTTCTAAAGACTGCTTTTCGCACGAGGTACGGTCACTATGAATTCTTGGTGATGCCTTTCGGACTGACGAACGCTCCAGCCGCTTTTATGGATTTAATGAATCGGGTATGTAAGCCATGTCTCGATAAATTTGTAATAGTATTTATCGATGATATACTTATTTATTCCCGATCCAAAGAGGATCACGCGCAACATCTTCGTTTGATTCTGGAGTTACTAAAGAAAGAAAAATTATATGCTAAATTTTCGAAGTGTGAATTCTGGTTACGGGAAGTTCAGTTTTTGGGTCATATAGTTTCAGAGAAGGGTATACAAGTTGATCCAGCGAAAGTGGAAGCGATTGAAAGATGGGAACCGCCAAAGACGGCAACCGAAGTACGTAGTTTTCTGGGTCTAGCTGGATACTATCGGAAGTTTATAATAGACTTCTCTCGAATTGCAACACCACTGACTAAGCTGACTCGGAAGAATCTGAAGTTTGAATGGAAAGCAGAACAGGATGAGGCATTCAGAATATTGAAGGAGAAACTTTGCAGCGCACCGATATTAGCATTGCCAGAAGGTTCTGATGATTTTGTGGTCTACAGTGATGCTTCTAAGCTGGTATTGGGACGTGTACTTATGCAACGTGGAAAGGTGATTGCCTATGCTTCTCGTCAGCTAAAGGATCATGAAAGACAATATCCTACTCATGATATGGAGCTTGCAGCAGTTGTCTTCGCATTAAAGATTTGGAGACATTATCTTTATGGTTCTAAATGCCAAATTTTCACTGACCATAAGAGTCTCCAACATCCTTTCGATCAGAAGGAACTGAATATGAGGCAAAGAAGATGGTTGGAATTGGTAAATGATTACGATTGTGAAATCCTTTATCACCCCGGGAAGGCGAACGTGGTAGCAGATGCATTAAGTCGTCAAGAAAGAAGTGGGACAATAAAAGCGATATCGTTACGAACTGAACTCCTTCCAAATATCTTTGACGAATTACTGAAGTGCCAAATAGATGCTTATCAGGAAGAAAGTTTGAAATCAGAACGGTTAGTGAGAATATCAGCATTGCTTGGGAAAGATGACTGTGGGTTATTATGTATGGGAAACAGAATATGGGTGCCTCGTTTGGGTGGATTACGTGATCGTGTACTACAAGAAGCTCATCAATTTCGATTTTCTATTCATCCAGGTACAAATAAAATGTATAGAGATTTGAAACAATTCTATTGGTGGCCGGGAATGAAGAGAAGTGTTGCTAAGTATGTGGAAGATTGTACTACCTGCAAGAAAGTAAAGATTGAACATCAGAAGTCGTTTGGTCAGTTACAACGACTAGATATACCAATGTGGAAATGGGATCAGATCACTACTGATTTTATTACCAAGTTGCCTAGAACTTCAAAGGGATTCGATTCTATTTGGGTGATTGTGGATAGATTGACGAAGTCTGCTCATTTCTTGCCGATAAAAGAAACTGATTCCTTGGAACGTTTAGCTAAATTGTACATTAATGAAATAGTAACTCGACATGGAGTTCCAATCTCGATTATTTCCGATCGAGATAGTCGTTTTACTTCTAGATTTTGGAGAAGCTTTCAAAAAGAGACGGGAACGCAGATAAAATTGAGTACAGCTTATCATCCTCAGACTGACGGGCAGAGTGAAAGAACAATTCAGACATTAGAGGATATGCTTCGGGCCTGTATAGTTGATTTTGGGGGATCGTGGGATAAACATCTGCCTTTGATAGAATTCGCCTACAACAACAGTTATCATTCCAGCATCCAAGCGGCACCGTTTGAAGTACTGTATGGAAGAAAATGTAGAACGCCTCTGTGTTGGAATGAAGTGGGGGAGAAACAATTAGCAGGGCCAGAAATAGTACAGTTAATAGTAGATAAAATTACGCAAATTCGGGACAGATTGAAAACGGCTCAAGACAGACAGAAAAGTTATGCAGATCGACGCCGGAAACCGTTAGAGTTCCAAGTCGGGGAATTTGTGATGTTGAAAGTTTCGCCCTGGAAAGGAGTCATACGATTTGGGAAGCAAGATAAACTTAGTCCGCGGTATATTGGGCCATTTGAAATTACGGAAAGGATCGGTGAAGTAGCGTACAGATTGGATCTTCCGTCGGAATTGAGCAGGATTCACAACGCGTTTCATGTATCGAATTTTCGGAAATGTTTGGTTACACCAGACCAGGCAGTCTCACTACCGGATATTCAGATTGACGAAAAGTTGAACTACGTGGAGGAACCAGAAGCTATAGTTGATCACAAGGTCAAAGTATTGAGGAACAAAGAGATCAGACAAGTAAAGGTTCAGTGGAAACATCATAGAGGTCAGGATGCGACGTGGGAATCAGAATCGGAGATGAGAACCAAATACCCTCATCTGTTCTCTTAACTGAATTCCGGGACGGAATTCTTTTAAGGGGGAGATGTTGTAATAACCAGGTATTTTATCTAATTTAAATTTGGAATTTTATAAGTTCTTATTTTAGTATTTTATAGAGTTAAGAAGTTAAGGGGTAAGTTAAATTTATAAATAGAAGTTTAGGGGTGTGTCTTGCCATTTGAATGAAGTCTAGGGTTTGTTTAGTCTTTGTAGCTACACCTCATCACCACCACCGTCCCACTTCTAGAATAGAGGGAGGAGGTGTCCTCCTAATACACTACTTGGATATACTTTGACCATTTGTACTTGGTGTGGGTGTTTCGTAAAGAAGAAAAGAGAGAGAGAGCCGTAGAAAAGGGGAAGAAGGAAGAAAGAATTCAAGAGGTTACTGCAGCGAATTAAGGACTAAACTGAAGTAATCCAGGTAACAAATCCATCCTTGGGTATGTTTTAAACTATTAAAAGTGTTCTTGAAGGTTGTTAGTTAAGTTTTAAGTGGGTCTTGGTATTTTTGGAAGGATATGATAGTTTTGGGATGGGAATAATGTTCTAATGGTAGTCTTGAACATATCTGCAATTTATCAGTAACAGGCATAGTATAAAACTGCAAAAATCTGGGTTTTAGGATGAACAGTGGATTGAGACATTCATCGAAGTCGCAATAGACGACTGCGACATTCAACGAAGTCGCAATAGACGACTGCGACATTCAACGAAGTCGCAATAGTTGGTTGCGACTTGGTTTTGAAGTCTTAATGGTCGTTTGCGACTTGGCTTGGAATCGCAGTAGTTGATTGCGATTTGGGCTTGGAATCGCAGTAGTTGATTGCGACTTAGGATTGAAGTCGCAATAGTGGGTTGCGATTTCAAGGTGAAATCGCAATAGTGGGTTGCGACTTAGTACTGTTCATTGCGATTTTAATTTATTTTTGAGGGGTTGCGACTTGAGTTGAGGATTTCGTAAGTTTAGTTTTAAAAGAGATATTTGGTATTTTGTGTGATTTCAAATTCTGTGAAGGGTGGTCATACGTGATTTATCTTGGAAAAGCTTTTGTGATAAACATACCAGGTGAGTTTTACTTTAAAAAGTATTTTACTGGAATGCATTATGTGAATAACGAATGTTTGATAAAGTGTATGAATATGTCATACGTGGGTGATTATAATATATTGAGATATTATAATTACTTGAGTATTATATGAAAATATAATACGTGGCCGGGCTTTGGACCGGTGTGATAAATTGGCTCGCAACCAATTGATATTGGCCATTGGTGGAGGGATAAGGTGGAATGAGACAGGTATGATACATAAATGCTAGTTGGTATTAACTTACGTGTGATGTATGTGTATTTATATAAAGAGTGTTTTATATAAATGAATTTTTAATGAATTACAAATGTCAGGGATTTACTCACTAGACCCTTAGGTCTAACCCTCATTTTCTGTTTTAAAAATTATGTATTCCAGGTGGTGGTTCCAGTAAGAACAAGTAAATAGAGTACTTGTTGGCTAGCTTTTGAGAAGATGATCATCATGATGCTATGGATGCTTTTGTACTTATAATTTTATTGTTATTACTATGTAACTCAAAGTGGTTCAAGTTGTACTGAATTTTCTTCATGTTCAGACTTTAGTTGGGACCAAATGTGAAATATGAAGTACTTTGTTGTAAACATGTTATGGATTATATGTTGTATGTATATTTAATTAGCGGGTTGTTACAACACTCAAAGTGTAAGACCGTCAGATTTGAATAAGTATTGGGATGTTAAATATTCCAAAGTGAGCGTATGGTTCAACAATGTGTTACTTGGAATATTTTAGAGTAGGCGTGGTCGCTTCTTTTAGTTGGACATCTGTTGGATGCAGTGAAAATGCGAATGTAAAACTTCAAGGTGATTTATTCCTTACCCCGGATGGTGGGTTAGTTGTGTACAAGTATGGAAAGAGGACGTAGTGGAAGCGTATGTATCGGTATATAGTGTTGATGTGGATCCCAGTTCGTGCAATCAAATCCAATAACAATTAATCAAGTATTACAAACAAGAATTGAATCATTGTTGTCATCCATCTCATTCATAGAAAAATGTATTACAACATGAGAGTACGGCTATGAATGCTAATATCATGGTTAACCTAATTACAAGAGAAAATTAGGATATTTATACCTTTTAAGGTATTTTACAATTATGGCCCAAACTTTAAGATAATTACAGTTTAATCCTAACAATCTCCCCATTTGGCTCAAAGTTTGGGATAGGCAGCTTCAGTCTTCAAGGTAGGAATCTTCGGTTTCTCGGTCTCTGTCCCATATAAGTTTCAATGCGACGCATGGCTAGCCTGAATTCGATTCTATCATTAATTTCTTCAAGGGCACGGATCATAATACATCTTCGGCGAGTTGGCAATTGGAAACCAACAATTTGACTTTCGTTGTACTTATGAATCTGTTCCAGTTGAAGACGAATCTCTTTTAACATACCATCAGAGTATTTTCCGATTTCGGAGAATCTCAGGAAGCGACGTTCACCTGCCATGTTTCGAGTAGATCACACCGAATTCTGGTTCAAAGATAATGGTGTACAGAGGATAATCGTCGATGTTGAGAGCTGGTTGTTTGGTCTTCTGACATTTACGATTGGTTGGTGGCTTTCGAGAGCTAGCTAGAAGTCGAAGACGTTGTAGTACATGTATTGGCGATACATCCAGCGTCTGACGGCTCGAAGGGCAATTTGAATGTTGAACTTTTGGATTTCTAGACTTCGGAAATAATTATACATGTACTCGAAGTCGTCGATTCGTAGATGCTGAAAGTCGGCTTCAGTGAACGTGTACATCTGCCCATTTCTTCTCCAAACTGTAAACTCAGGATACCACATCTTGTAGAACAGTCTGGCCCCAAGTTCTCTGATCTGACCAATTGGACTCTTTGAATGCACATGCTCTTTCCTCTGAACTCTTCCTTTGACAAACAACATCTATTCCTTCTTGTAGCTTTCTGATTCTTGACCTACACGCATAACTGCATATGGATCTAACCGGCGGATACGATGTGCGAACAACCATTTTTCTGTTTCTTCGAGAAATGCTTGTCACAGTCTAACAATTCGGTATCTTCTTTCTGCTTCGCTGATTTCCGATGGATTGACGTTTGAAGGACCGACTTGATCAGGATTGGATGGACCAGGTTGATTCGGATCTGGTTGAGTAGATTGAGCAGTAGCTGGTTGTGACTGAGTGAAGGTCAAAGGAATCTGAACTGGTGTCTGTTGTTATGCTTAAGGAAGTGGAGATGCTATCGGGCTGATGTGGATATCATCTATAGAATCGCCACCCAATACATCATTAAGAAACGTGTCTTCCTGTTCCTTGAACCATGCTGCTCTGGCAACATCGTCTTTATCATCTTCAGGCTCTGGATGGCCGGTTTCAGTGTCTGACACTACGATTAGCAGTACTGGTTGGCCATGAACGATGAAAAAGTTGTCGTAGTTCAGATCTTCTTCGCCCGAAGGTATGTTTATCGGTTCTGTATCTGCTGCCAGGATCATCCGGATTTCCTCCTCATTGACCTCAGGCTTTGCAACTGTTGGTTCAACATCCGGGTTAACATAAAGAACAATCTGCCTGTCACTTTCTTGTCCATATGCCCCTGATTCAAACATCTGAGTGATTTTCTCAAGTGTATCATCATCAGGTTGACCTTCAGTACCTGTTGCCTCCTTTTCTTCTGCCATTGCTTGGCTTTCAGCTATTTCTGGTACTAAAGTTTCCGGTAGTGAAGTTGCATCAAGCTTGTGCTTCTTGGCGTTCTCCCCCTCATGGTCATCGGGGTCTTCCTCGTGATCATGTCGCCTCTTTTCTCCACTAGCTTGTGCTTTGCATGTGGTTTCCAAGGTGGTGATGCGCTCGGATAGCGCGTCCAATAAAGTATGGACAGACTTGAGACTGTTTTCCACGCGGGTCTGAAATGCCTGGAAAGCGAAGGATATTGGATGTGTGGGGGCCTGTGTTGGAGTTGGATCAGGTTGGGTGGCCTGTTGAAGGCGTAGTAAGCTCAGAAGATCCTGATCTTATGGGGTGTCAGGGTGTAATGATAGCAGTTTGGCCAGTAGTAGGGTTTTCAACTCATCGACAGGCAGGTCGATAGTTAGTTGCACAGGAGCGGGTGGAGCTGGTATGGCTCTTTGTGGGGTTGGGCGAGGCTCAGGTTCGGATTCAGTCTCGAAAGGCGGGGCCCTTTCCTTTTATCAGCCGCTTTACCTCGTCGAACTGCTTGTTCATTCTTTTTTCTATCACCTGTTGATCCCGCTCATATTGTTCCCTGGATAAAAATGTGGGTAAGCTAACACCGGGATCACTTAGATTTCCCGTTTCGGTAACTATCGTAGAGATAGTACCACCTACGTTCACGGATGGCATTTGCATAGCCGTGGTAGGATTTTTGTCCGATCCTCGTAAGCTGCTCAGAGGCAGACTTACTACAGACGTTCCAATCGGGTCACTCAGAGCACCGATAATAGCAGAAGTAACGACCTGTGTCCTAGCCAAAGAGGATCTAATAATAGCAAGGGGCTCTAGACTCAATGGTGCGCACAAAGAAGTCGAGACCGGGGGCTGCTGGTCTCTATTTTCAATACCAGTACCTTCTGAGTGAAGGCCCGATAGCTGATGTGCTGTATCCCCGTGTTCAAGTGAAACAAGTATCTATTGAGAGATACCTGAGTGGCTAAGGGGTGTGTGCAGTTGCATCGCTGGGTCCACGATGGCTCCCTCAATGTCCAGTCCCAACGGATGAGACTGTACAGCAGATGTGGCTACCCGACTAAGATTTGGCTGGAGTCGCTCTCTTTCTAATCCCTCTCTTTCTAATCTCTCTACGAGACTACGTCACTCATTGTTTTTCTTTGATCGCCATTCTCTCACTCTCGCAGGCTCATCTTTTTATACTTGAACTCCCTCATTTCCCCTTATAACTCCCGTATCGACTGGGATGTTGGTAGATGGTTCAGCAGATGATGTGGAGGCGGATTTGGATCCGGATTCGGATTCAGCGGTAGACTCGTTTGGTCGAACACGAGGTGGGATGCGGCCTCTTCGAATAGCTTGATCTGTGCTCGACTCAGATTCAGAAGAGCCTTCTTCTTCGGATCCAGAGACCGAATCTACTTCACTAGATCTCGGTGGGTTTTGAGGTGATGGATCACGAACGAGCTCTTCGTGAAAAGTGACAGAGGCGTCTACCAGTCGTTCATCGGCTTCAGATTCGCTTTCGACCTTGGGAGGTCGGCGACGGGTAGACGTGGATGGGCGGGTGGAGGTTCCAGGTGTGGAGGTGGTTGTGGGGTCAGGTTGTCGGCTTAAGCTTGCATGCACGGTCGAGGCACCCCCAACTCCGGTTCCCCTCACAGAATGTACGCTCATCGCACCCCGTCTACGAGCCCCAACTCGTTGGACCCTTCCTCCTCTCGTCCTAGGACCCTCACGTAGCTTAGGGCTCCCGGGGGAGGTCCTTCCGGCTCTGGATGGACCATGGGAGCCTATAGATTATGCACTCTCCTATATTCAATAACATGTGGTGCCCCGGGACGTGCATAAGCAAGCGGGTCATTGGGAATAAGGCGTGGGAAAACTCCTGGGATTTCATTACGGTTCTGTAAATGTTGCATCCGAAAAGGAGGACATACCGGATATGATGACCGTCGACGGATAGTAGGGTCGGCTGTCATGTGGTTGCGGATGACAATGGATAAGAACCGGATGTAAGGAATGAACGAGCATTAGCGGTTGAGTTCTTGATCAGCCACATTTGACAGTAGCTCGTTTGATAGAATTGCTGCAAAATCCACGTGTCGGGCGAAGGCGACTGCATGGAAGAGTCGCAGGAAGTTGGTTTAGCACGAATCTATGCCGCGCCATTTCAAGGATAAGCATCGACTGAGGATACTGTAGAGAGTGGCCCAGACGGGCGTCAGGTTGGTCCTGTTGAATGATGAGAGTCAGGTGAGATCGTCGGCGTATCCTAGGGATTGAACATCTGCCAGTAATTGGTCGTCGGAGACGGCAGCGTAGCCATTTGCATTGGCCTCTGGAAGACGGAGCAACTGACGGAATGACTCTAGGGTGAGGACAAAGCGACTATTGTCAAGTCGTGCTTCAATATGGATCTGATTGTTTTTTACGGTGACTCGGTGAATGGTATGCCACAATTGCTGAACATATAGGAGTGGGACCTCAGCAGTGGCGGTAAGTGCATGACGAATGGGGTGGCGTTCAAGAACTTCGAGGATGATTGGATGTTGAGTGCGAAATTTAGAGACTACTAGATGGTAGTTGTTGCCTTGAATCGCCACGCGAGAATCGACGGGAACAAGAGTAATGTCTGCCGCCTCGTCAATCGGAGATCCTTAATCCACCATAAGTTATGGGTATACAGAGTATTAGTTCGAGTCCGTGTGTAGAGTTAAAGTTGCGTACCTGAGAGTTTTGGCCTTCGGATTTTCCAAGATATGAAGTACAGGGGCCAAAAGTGAACATTTTAAGTATTTCGGAAAACTTGGAGTTCAGACTCCATATTCCGGAAAACATACCGGAGTCCGGGATTAAATAAATACGACTCCGGAGTCCGGGGAAAAATGATCCACATCCGGAGTCCGAAAGAGATATCGGACAAACTTCCGGAAAACAAATCCGGATCCGGAGTCCGGTACTCATGTTGAGTACGAATCCGGAGTCCGGAACTAAAGCAAGTGAAGTTCGGAGTCCGGTACTCAAGTTCCGGAAAACTTCATGAAGTCCGGAACTTGAGTTCCGGAAAACTCAACTTCCGAGAAAAAACTTACGGTATGATAAAAAACTCACCAAATCGAAATGTAACACATAAATTAGTGGTCTAGATAAGCGTAGTAGAGTTGCAATAAGCACATGTGAACAACAATCAACCAAAACTCGTCCTAATGATTCGAATAATGCAATCCTACGAACTCAAACAGTAGGTTTGTTCATAAACCGAAACATGATCCTGTCAGGATCGAATCTTAACAAGACAACAAACACTTAGAATTCAGAATTAAAGAATCTGCGGAATAGAACTTTAATTCTCACAATCAAGAACAATGTAACAGAAAATTCACCACTTTGTGTATTCACTAAATCTACTCACAAGATTACAACCAAACCTCAATCTTGTTGAACAGGCTCAACAAGACGACTTCTACTTCTCTAGAAATAGGGTTCTTACACCTTGAGGTTAAATCTCTCTAAAAACAATATCGAATTGCTTTTCACACGTATATTAACTCGTCTATCATGTATATCTCTATCATGTGTATTCTAATAGCTATCTATCAATACTATTTATACAAAAATAATTACAAGATAACTATCAACAAGTAACTTGATCTTCTAAATATTCGTTAAACATATCTTGATCAATTCCTTCTTTGTCTCCAAAAGTATCGCATACCAATCTTAACAAACTCAGCAGTATTAACCTTCATTCTTCATGAGCAGTAGTAACAATCTCCAGCAGTATTAAGTCACGAGCAGTACTAACAGATATTCGATACCAGCAGTACTAACCTTGACTTGCAGTAGTAACTTAGACAAGCAGTACTAACCTCACAGAAGCAGCATTAATAATATTCCAGCAGTAGTAACTTTGTTCAGGCAGCATTAACCATGTACCAGCAGTAGTAACTTTGTTCTGGCAGCACTAACATTGAACTAGCAGTACTAACCTTGAACTGGCAGTAGTAATGTTGTTCTGGCAGTACTAACCATACTTAGCATATCTTCAGTTCCCAACAATCTCCCCTAACTTGACTTTTCAAGATGAGAAGTTAAGTTCTTCAGATGATGCTTCCAAAACCTTAGTCATCAACGCATAGATTTGGATCCAATCCCAGACTTTGATTGAGGATCCTTTTTACAAGGTATCTTGCCATTTTAGAGTCTTTGTCACTTACCAACTTAGCATGCAACATTCCTTTCAACTTTTTCATGCTGTGCTTGTATACAACATCCACCAAATAATATTCATGAAATGCATTGTCAAGAGAGATGACATACACTCCACAATTCTCAATGAGCAACCAGTTGGTAATGACTTGAAAATTCCTTGCCATCAAATGCTGAACTGCTTCTGGTTTGAACATTAAGCACAAGTATTCAAGAACCATCTTTGTGATAGACATACCTTGCTCTGTCAGCATGTTTCCATATAGCCTCATTCCAACTTTGAACATCTCTTCCAGGTCAGATCTAGAGCATGTTCTGATAAGTTTTCCCCAAGTAGGACAAACTTCAAACTTTCCATCTGCCCTTTTGATTCTGATGAACTCCTTTCTTCCATCTTTCAATGTGTCCCAGAAGATGATTTCAGGAGGCATGGAAGACAATGGTGTAGTCTTGATAGGATTAGTATCAACCACAGTAATATAAAAATCACATTGAGCATTTGATTGTGATTGTACATTGCTTGGTTGACCTGATGAAGTTGCCACTTCTTCTCCAGCAACTTTTGGTTCAGATTTCTCTTTTACTGCTTCCTCCTGGGCTTCTTCTACTGTTGAATCCACCCTTGGCTTCTTTACATCTTTCTTGTTTGAAGTTGTGGACTTTGTTCGTTCCCTTTTGGTTGACACCATCTTTGTTCTTTTAAAAGTTTTAACAGCTTCAGGAGTGGTTTCAGCTGTTTCTGGTTTGAGGCTCTCAGCAGCACTAACAGTTTCTGCTGCCTTTTGTTTTTCAGCAGCATTATCTGTTTCTGCTTCTTTTGCAACCTCAGCAGCAGTAACCGTTTCTGCTGCTGGTTCTGTTTCTGCTTCCTTTGTAATATCAGCAGCAGTAACGG
>CM066327.1:78024456-78106794 GCA_033807775.1 Saussurea involucrata | reverse complement strand
CTGAATAGCATTTGATAAGCTCTGATCATCCTTTGATCGATTTCTGAACAAACATGACTCTGACTAGTTTTTGATCGATCAGAACTGCTACATTTTAGTCTTGAATCAGAATTCTGAACATTGAATTCAGAAATCTGAATACCCATGAACGAAATCAGAACTTCTGAATTGTCGTGCAATCTCTTAGCAATCTTCTGAGCACAATAGTAAACTCTGAAGTCACGATCAGAATTCTGAATATTGACCTCAGAACTCTGCACACTTGTGAATTAAAATCTGGACATAACTTCTGAATACGCTGCAAGTAATTTCTGATTACACAAGACTTAAAATCTTGAATAAACAACATCAAATTCTGGATATACATCCAATAGTTTCTTGGATCTGCATAAAAATCTCTGACAGCAAACACTCTGATCTGACAGCAAACAACTTACTGTTTGTTCGAAATTGACAGCAGAAATATTATGAATTGAGCAGCAGCCATAGTTTTCTATTTTTATACTTAACAAACATCAACATGCAACTTTCTCGAATCAGCTCATCTAGCTTTCTGGAATCAGCAGCAACTGTTTAGAACACCAAGCAAATTCTGTTTTGAATTCTGAAGACTTTTACAACAGCTTTATTAAGCCATTTGACAGCGATAAACATTAATTTTTGGTTCAGATTTCTGTTTTAAACAGCTTCAATCAGCACCAAACTGTTTTGACAGCTAGCAAACAGCATCAATTTTCTGTTTTAACAGCACACGGACAGCCTTGACAACAAACATCACGTTCTTTTCTTTTACAACAACATGATTAAGCTGCTTTCTGTTTTGGACAGCAACTGTTTGACAGCAATAAACAACCCCATAAAATTCTGTTTTAAATCACACAGCAGCAAAATCTATTTGTTGTTAGGCTTATTGTGGACATCAAGATTTCTGTTGCAACAACTTTTTGAACAACTGCAACTTAATTGGAACAGCACTAAGGTGTTTTGACAACAGCAAACAATATCTTGTAGAATTCTGCTTGGACATTTTAATCAACAACAATAAGCACGACTTGAATAATTTTCTTTGAAGAAAACCAATCTGTCTTGGCCTCGATACAAATTCCTCCATTAATCACAAAAACCTTCTGTCCAAATAATGATCAGATTAAACCTTTTCTTTGACTATTGAAATTCAGATTACCAAGATTTGTTCTATACAAAACATCATTCCATTGTAGATCCCTTGAATCACCAACATGTTTGTCTTAATACCAAATAAATCCATTGATCCTCCTCCAATAAAAACAAGTAATCACCAATCAAATTGATGTAGAACGATAAGCCGATCTCCATAACATTTTTAGAACAAAAATGGCAGAAAATCAAGTTTCTGGTTAATCACTCTAGAAAGTTGATTGTGAGCAATTGAAGATCTAAATTCCTTTCAGATCTGACTTTTATCAAATCAAAACAACTGTAGACATTTCATCGAGCATTTGGCGTGCAGAAACTGATTTAGAAGTAGATCAAGAATATCTACCTTCTTTTCTTTATCAAAACCATCAAGATCTATAAAATCTTCCTCCAAAACTTAAAATCAATCTTCAAGATGAAAGAAATCACAGAAAATTACCTTGAATTGTAGCACACGGTTAAGAACAATCTTGAATCACCAAATCTTGAAACTAGATCTTGAAATCTTGAATTGTTGCAAAAATGATCGTATCGAATTAAAACCAATTTACTTTGTTCATAAAACCAAAAACATGAAAACCCAATTTACTGATACAGATTCTAATCCTATTTGTTCAGAACTCAATTTACTGTTTAAGGATGCTTTTAGTGAACTAATTTCTGATTCTTATGCAGAATATGAAAACCCAAAGATGGTCAAAGAGATGAAGACTCTAGAAATAGTTCAATCAACTGTAATTTCTGACAAAGGTCCATCAGAGGAATGTCCAAATCTAATAAATACAAGTGGTGAAAATTCTGAACCTTGTAATCAGAATTCTGATTCTTGTACTCAGAACTCTGAACAAGTCACTCAGAATTCTGACTTCATTAATCAAAACCCAAACTTGGATATGACTCCTATTCATACATCAGAACAAGGGGACAGTTCAGAATTACAAGCAATCATTGATGAGAATGATGCAAACAACAATTATTCAGAGATTGATGTACTTCCTAGTGCAAATAAATGGACTAAAAATCATCCTATTCATCAAGTAATAGGTGATCCTTCAGCAGGAGTAAAAACCAGATCAGCTACAGCAAATGAAGCAATGTTTGCTGGTTTCTTGAGTGTAATTGAACCAAAGAAAGCTAATGAAGCCTTAGAGGATCCAGACTGGATTTCAGCAATGCAAGAGGAATTGCTTCAATTTGAAAGAAATAAAGTTTGGAGACTCATCCCAAAGCCTGAAGGTAAATCTATTATTGGAACTAAATGGGTGTTCAGAAACAAAAAGGATGAATCAGGTGTTGTCATCAGAAACAAGGCAAGATTGGTTGCTAAGGGATACTGTCAACAAGAGGGAATTGATTATGATGAGACATTTGCACCAGTGGCAAGAATAGAGGCAATCAGAATATTTTTAGCCTATGATGCACATAAAAACTTCAAAGTGTATCAAATGGATGTCAAATCAGCCTTTCTAAATGGCAAACTTAATGAAGAGGTGTATGTCCATCAACCTGAAGGTTTTGTTGATCCAGAATTCCCTGATCATGTTTATATTTTAGACAAAGCTTTATATGGTCTAAAACAAGCACCACGAGCCTGGTATGACACTCTTACTAAACACTTGTTAGGTTCAGGATTCAAGAAAGGTAAGATTGACACAACTTTGTTTTTAAAGAAACAGGGTGATGATTTGATTCTGATTCAGATTTATGTTGATGACATAATATTTGGTTCTACCAGTCCAGAATTATGTGATAATTTTTCAAAAATCATGTCATCTGAATTTGAAATGAGCATGATGGGTGAACTGAATTTTTTCCTTGGTCTTCAAGTCAAACAATTACCAAAAGGTATTTTTATAAATCAAGGAAAATATGTCAGAGATATTCTGAAAAAGTTCAAAATGTCTGATTGTGCTTCTATGAGAACACCTATGGCAACTAACATAAAGTTAGATGCTGATCTCAAAGGTGTTTCAGCAGATATCAAACTTTATAGAGGCATGATTGGATCATTACTTTATTTGACTGCAAGTAGACCAGATATCATGTTTTCTACCTGTTTCTGTGCTAGATTTCAATCTAACCCGAAAGAATCACATATGTTGGCTGTCAAAAGGATTTTAAGATATCTCAAAGGAACACCTGATCTAGGTTTATGGTATCCAAAAGAAACTGACTTCAAATTGACTGCTTTCACTGATGCTGATCATGCAGGAAGTAGGTTGGACAGAAAGAGTACATCTGGTGCTTGTCACTTTTTGGGAGATAAAATAGTGAGTTGGGCATCAAAGAAGCAAAATTGTGTATCCACTTCAACTGCTGAAGCAGAGTATGTTGCTGCTGCTGCTTCATGCTCTCAAACATTGTGGATGAGAACACAACTCATGGACTATGGATATCAGCTTAACAAGATTCCCATCTATTGTGACTCAGAAAGTGCAATTTCCATTACTCAGAACCCTGTTCAACATTCAAAAACTAAACATATAGATGTGAGGTATCATTTTATAAAGGACTATGTGGAAAAAGGAACTATAGAGATGCACTTTGTGCATACAAAGTATCAATTGGCTGACTTGTTCACAAAGCCTCTTGATCACAAAAGGTTTTCTTTTCTCATATGTAAAATAGGAATGCTTAATCTGCCTAATTGAAAATATTTTTTTCTTAAAAATGCTAAATTTTTCTAAGTAAAATTGTCTGAGTAATGTACTCAGAACTCTGAGTCTTAAGGATCAGAACTTCTGAGTCTTGAGTTCAGAACTTCTGAGTCTTGAGTTCAGAACTTCTGAGTCTTGAGTTCAGAACTTCTGAGTCTTGAGATCAGAACCTCTGAGTCTTAAAGTCAGAGATTCTGAGTCAATACTTCAGCAATCTAACTTTCAAAAATTTATTTTTGAGAAATACAAATAACTTCAACTGTATGGATTATGCTTCTTCTATTATCTTTATATCTCATCTTTATGTATCATTAATAGTCAAATGCATGCTCAAGTCAAGGGGGAGCATCAAAATTCTTTTGGAAATCATTTTGTGATGCTTAAAAGATTTATTTTCATTTCTTATCGCTGATCATTCTAAGAACAAGCTTTTAATGATAAATTTTTTTTGTTATTCAAACTATATCTGAATTAAAAACTTTTCATATTCAGATATAAGATTTTAAATGATCCTTTTTTAAATCATCATAATATGAACAGAATTTTGATGATAAAAAGTGCTTCTATCTGTTCAAACCTCTTCTGAATAATCAAAATGTTTTATATTGGTCAGAAGTTGATTTTAAATGACATTTTGGTTACAAGGCAAAATTCTTCTGAGTCATGGAATCAGAACATCTGTTCGTGTTATTCAGATCTTTGACTTGAGTCAAAATTCTATCCACTAACACGTGTCAGCTTCATATTTGTTTGACAATGCCACGCATTTCATTTAAATCCTTTGTGGTATTTCACATGTGTTGACTCCGTTATAACATTGATTTCGCTTTTCCGTTAAACCTTTCAACTTCGCGGATTTTAAATAGGTCTTAAAATCTCTATTTCAATTTTCTTTCAAATTCCAGAGCGAAACGTGAGATACGAATCAAATCCAGAGTTCTTTGAATCTGTTTTCTTCTTAAATCATGTCTGAAATACGAAGAAGTGGTCCAATTTCTCTACATTCTACAAAATCGATAATGGATTCATCCGATTCGGAAAATGATGAAGTACAAAATAGAGTTGCAGAGGAAGGGGCAATAAGAAATGATGAAGAAGATGAACAAATGGATGAATCTAAAGGAAATGCGGATGAGGTAAACATTGATATTGAACATGAACAGAGTGCTGCAGGTTCTATTATGTCAGATAGATCTATTTTAGTGGAAAGAGTTGTTCCTGAGAGTGAATGGTTGAAATTATCTGAAAATAACTGTGTTATATTGTTTGAGGAAAGTCGTTTTAAGCCTGAACACAGAATTATCATGGAGTTATTCAAACACCATCCGTACAGAAAATGGTTTACAAGAAGTAAAAATGTGCCTGTTCAGTACATACAACATTGGTGGAAACATCTTAGGTTAGAAGATAATAAGTTTGTGTCTGAAATTGGAGGAGTGACATTTGTCTTATCTATCTCTGCACTAAGAGAAATGTTGAATCTACCAGAGAAAGATGATGTACAAAGAAGAACAGATTTTGAGGATTCACCCTTAACAGAGGAATTAATAGCAGAGTTTATGAAGTTGGGATACAATGAAGGATTGAGGACTCTCAGTTTGTTCAGAAGAAACAAATTACCACCTATTTGGGCTTGCTTCTTTCATGTGGTAAATAAATGTGTGTCAGGAAAGAATAGTTCTGCAGATCAAGGTTCTAAACAAATTCTTCAGATATTTCAGGGTTTAGTGAAGAATAGGCATTATGACTATACTTTAATACTTTGGGAAGATATGAAGAATACATTTGAGAAGAATCAGAAAGCAATTCAGAAGAAAACAAAGGATGCTCCACTGACATACATTCCTTACATAAGGTACTTGCAAATTGTTATTTGGTATGCCATGCAGGAAAACAGAACAATCTCAAGAAGAACAAATGAAGAGCATGGTCCTACATTTTATTTGGGTAAGATGACCTCAGTAACAAGACTTGAAAACTATCCCAATCATAAACTATTGCCCAAATCACTTAGGAGCTATATTCCAAGGGAGAGTGAGATTTTAAAAGCTTATTGCACCTCTATGGGAATTGAATTACCTCAAATCCCTACCCAAGAGGACCTACCTGAGAAGAGAGGTGAGGGGTCTAGTCGAATTAGAGAGGGGGAGGATGTTCAGATGAGTGAACATTCTGAGAGACTTGAGGGGGAAAATTCTGAGAGCTTGGTTAGATTTGGTGAGGAAAAACAGAATGAGAGTGATGAGGATGAGAGATTGTCAACAGAGGTTCAAACAGAAAGAGATGCCTCTGAACCAGCTAATCTTGACCAGGTAACCACAAATGCTATTGGTTCACATCTCTTGGTGTCCAATATTGAAACAAACACCATGGACCTAGTGGTGGATCTTGAACAACCCATCCATATCCACTCAGAAGCATTTCAACATGCTACTGTTTCACATAAATCCGGGGAACCATCCCAAACTCATTTGGAGGGAGGTGATAAATCCCAATTTGTTTTTCAACACATTGAGTCTGAATATCACAGTCCTATTCATATTGAGCCTGAAATTCCTTCTGACACTTGCACAAATCAGGAATTTCGTATTCCTGAAACAACATTCATAGGCATACCTAATGTTGGGTGTCGAGGATTGGATGGAAGTCCTGGTGAGGTGAACATTACAAAAGCCTCATTCAAACGTGCATCTGTTGTACAAGATGACTGTGTGTTATCTACAGGCCATGAGCCCTCTGGGCACATGAAAACTGGACCATCTGTTGGTTCAGGTTCACTGTTAGAAACTTCTGAATTTGAAAAGATTCAGAAACAAAACAAGGAGATGGGGGAAAAAGTAGAAAATTTGGAGAAGAGGGTGGAGGATTTGAATGATGAGATGTCAGAGTTGAAAGTTGTGTTGGAGAAAAAGTTGATTTCTGTTGAAACCAAAGTAGATGATGTAAAGAAATCCTTGGATTCTCACAAAAAGGAGATCGTGGATATAATGTCTGGTTTTCAAAAAGATATGTTAAAACAGATGCAAGGTATGCAGGAATCTATACTGAAAGCACTGAGTGTATCTTTGGCTTCTACTTCAAAGCCTCTTGATCCTGTTCCTATTGCAGAAGCTGAACCTGAAGTTGCTTTTAATCAGAACTTGAAAAGAAAGTTTGATGATAATGATCCTCATGATCATCAAAAGGGGGAGAAAAGACAAAGGTTAAGTTCTGATGATGATATTGGCATAGAAGATTTTGAGATGGCAGATATGCAATTAGCTAGTACAAAAAGTTCAGAAGATCAGATACAGGAAAATTTAAAGGCAATAACTCAGATAGTTCAGATTGATAGCTCAGATACAGAGGAAATGGAGTTGGAAAGTACAGATGGTGGTGAGTCAGATAAAACAGAGGAATTGAACTTAGACATAGAAATGGAAAGAAACTCAGATGAAACTGAAGCTATTGAGGAATCTGCATTGAGATCAGAAAAGACAGTTGAAAGTGAAGTGGTCAACATGTGTACAGATATTGTGGTGTATAACAAATAAATTATGACGGATTCTGAATTAAAAGAAAGGATGTTAAGTGAAGAGTTGATCAGAAGGATGCATAATAGTTTAGTCAGAGCTTTGAATGTTCAAAAAGTTCAGCAAGGAATAAAAATGATAAGACCTATTGATCTAATGGGAGAAGAAGACAGAACTGTGAATTATACTCAGGATTTTGAAGATGATTTTAGATTTAACTTTTGTGATGAGTTAAATACAGAAGAAGAGTATGTGAAAGTGAAAGACTTCTTTATGCCTTCTGAGTATGTATTCAGAAAACCAATTGAGATCCCAAAGATTAAATTGCAAAGACTAGAAGAACCTCTATGTGATTTCATTCTTGAGTTAAGTGATGTGCCATTAGCCAGACAATTTCATGATGATATTTTTCCTGAGGAAATATATGATAATCTCTACTACACAGAAGGAGAGTATGAGCCTTTGGAAAGTAACATTGATGGTTTTATGGATGACAGAGCTCAGATGGTCTACTCAGAAGCTTCTAACAGGTTCAGAGTTCCTGACTCAAAACTGCATATTCAGAAAAGAATTGAGAAAGTTCTGATGTTTCAACAAGATGAATTCAATGGTTTAATGTTTGTTAGAATGGAAGTACTGAAAGAAAGAAATACAAAGGTTTCCATGTCTACCTTTGATTTTCACAGATTGACTCTTGATGATCAGATCTTTCTAGTCAAGTTCTTTGCTAGCACTGAAGAAGCCTTGATAGAAATTGAATGCAGAAGACTTCTGGGTATTTATGTCAGAAATATATACTTGTATGACTTCCAATTGGCTATTGAAGAAAGAAAAGAAAAGTGTAATCTGAGTTCTCCCACAAAGAAAACAGAAGTTGATTTGCATGTGAAGGGATTTGTGAATGAAGGAATGGAGACAGAAGGGTTCACATATATAGTTCACGAAAGGCTTGAATTGTTCAGAATAAAAGAGTTGGTAAAGTACAGTGATGCAACTCTGAATTGGTTGTTGATTAAAATGGAAGAAAGTATGGAAGCTGAAAAGGAGAGTTTGAAGAAGAGATGTATAAATTGTGTGAAGATGAGGTTGGATCTTAGAAGAAAAATCAGAAGTAGTAGTGAATGGTTGCTATCTGAGGTGAATCCCAAAAAGATTCTACATAATGATTTTGTGTTTCCTGCTGAGTATGAAGTGAATGGAATTTTGTCAGATGAAGTTGAAGAAATGCAGAACACAATATCTCAGAATGTGCAAATAACTAGTTTTGATCAAGCTGAACAGTCTGAACCAAAAGAAGATGAAATATCCATTGATCTAAATGGATACTTTCTTGAATTTGATTTACCTGAGTTCTTCAAACCAAAAGAGGTACAATTCTTGGATGTGTATTATGATAGACCTAAGGAGACTCAGATCTGGTTGGCTGAAAAATTAAGATGTCTTGGCAAAACAAAGCAAGCTGTTTACTCAGATTTTTTAATCACTGGAATCAGAGAATTGAGGGTTAAGAAATTCAGAAAGATGGAGTACTTATCTTTTGAAGTTCTGAGAGAAGATGGCAAGGTTTATTACTTTACTGATGCAGATTTTGAGAAACTATCAGTAGTTGACTTCTACAGATTACACAACTTTCTATGCTTCAAAGAGTCGAGCAAAGACAGAAATGAAAGGAAGGCCAGAAGTGTGGTAATTGAGGCCATATTCTACATCTTAAGGTGGCACTGCTATACAGATTTTCAAATAGCTTTGTACCTACAAAAGTCATGTGTTTATCTGGCAAATCCCAACACAGATCATGAACAGAAAAAGAAGTTAAAGACTGGAAGTGTTCACAAATATCCAGATTTGGGAGTATTTTTGAAAAACAAAAGTGGAAAGATTTTCTTCAGAGCAAAGGAAACCGCAAAATACTGTTCTGGAACTTTAAGAATCATAAAGCATAATTTGGAGAAAAAGATGCTGAAAGTGAAGGAAGCAAACATGACTCAAGAAGCAATCAATCAGCAAGTTGAGATTATTCAAGAAATCATTGACAAAATTGATAAAAGGCTTAATCTGAGAAATGTGCTACTTCAGAAGATTGTTCCTGCTCTGAAAGAACTGGATGATGCAAAGTTTAAGTTTATTTGACAAAAAGGGGGAGATTGTTAGATCTGAAGTTTTGTCAATAAACCAAGTGTTGAAGATCTGATAAGAAGACTCAAATGTTCTGAGTAGAGAAGTCAGAGGTCTGACTGTGAAAGCTCAGAAGTATTGATCAGTGGAAAGAGAAGTCAGATGTCTGAGTTAAGGAGTCGGAAGATCTGAGAAGCTTTATCAGAAGAATGTTCAGAAGTTCTGAACTACCTGTTCAGAACTTATGACGAGATACTTTACTTAGTATTTTATAAACTAATTAGGACACGTGTTATGTTCTTATTAGTCTTTCTTCTTTGTACTGTAGCTTTAAGATGTCTGTTGCAGTATAAATAGTAGTTAGCTCTATGTTGCTAACTGATTGATTTTTCCCGTATAACTTTGTATTCATTCTCTGTAATCTTTGAGATTCTCTCTCTCTTAGATCTGTAATTTTGTTCATCATTGAATACAATTGGGCTTGATCATACAACTTCTCAATTACTGCTTTCTATATTGATTGTAAGATTAGATCCTGTTCTTTCAGAAGTATTAACAGTTGGGAGAGGATCAATGGTCAATATATTACTTCTTATATGCATATAGACATCATCCAATCCCATTAAAAATTGCATAGGTTTAAAAGTTGATTGTGTTTAGAGAAATCATAAGCAACGTTACAAGTGCAGGCAGACAATTTAACCAAAGCATCAAACTGGTTCCACAGAGCATTGAGATTGTGGTAATAATAAGAAACATGAGTACTGTTTTAACAGGGGGAATTGATTTTTGATGCAAATTAAAGGTCACAGATCCATCAGTTTTATCATAGGTCTCTTTTAATTCTAACCAAACATCAGATGCCACCTTAGAGAACACCTGACTAACAAATAGGTCCTCAGAAATAGATCTGAGGATCCAAGACAGAACAACCGAATTACACTTGTCTCACTGCTTTTCCAAAACCTCATTATCAATAGAACAAACAATAGATCCATTCACAAATCCAAGTTTATTCTTGGTTTTAAGAGTAAGAATCATAGCACAAGACCAAACCTTATAATTTTCTATACGAGTTAATATCATGTTCAAAATAGAAACACGATGTCACTAGCATGAAGGTGGAGAGGATCACCAAAGTCTAGTTTGGCAATCTAGGATTGTGGTTCTGGATCCTTGGAAGGTTCTCCACCAGTCATAGTGAAACACCAAACAAAAGGACAACACACAAGGGTAAAGGCTAAGGGCTTAGAGACAGGATTCCTTGCCACTCGTAAGGTGGTAGGTCAAGTCAACCACTTAGACACCCAACATAAAGCAGAGGAACACACAAGAGATAAGAAACGAACCTTACCAACTTACTAGATGAACCAGGAGAGAATAGAACAAGGGATGACTTACAGAACTTCCCTTGCTATGATGCACAATGGAACTTACGAAGCAGAACTGAAACCTCTATATAAGAGATTTAGTACAACAGACTTAACCTGCAACAGGTTAAGCACAAACGGTCCAGAACACACAACTTAACCAAACATTAGGTCAAGAGCAGGACGAACCTGAACAAATACAAACAAGCAAAGAACCAACAAATAACAACGAATCACAAGGATACACAAAGGTTCTTCAGTGATTACCTCGGCGGATGTGGTAAAAAACAGGACCAAATCCAGGGTACACGTCAATAGGACTTATCCAAAACGTGATATAAGAAGAAAAACAAACCAGAGGCTAATCGTAAAAAAAACGAAGCACAAATGAAGGTACAAAATGATCCTTACACGAACACTACACTAGACCAGGTTGAACAAACCAGATCTCAGGTTCACGTCACTAGGATCACCTTCCCTGAGCAAGACAGAACAAAGAGAAAAGGACAAAAATAAAAGATCTGATATAAACTCAGATCTCAACAACCAAACAGAGAGCCCGATTTCTCACAAAAGGAGAGAGAGAATACGAAGGGGACGTGATCTAAGGAGATCTAGTTCTAATCGTACACCTTAGGTCTCATGCAAAATGATTTAAGGAAAAACAAGGAACAACAGTGAACAAGATCTATAAAGATCAGATTCACTTAACCACAAGGAAGAACGTTGAACAAGACCTAAAGAGGTCAAATCCAACGAAACTTCGATATAGAGAAGAAACAAAAAAAGAAGAGTCTGTACACAACCTATGAAGGTCAGATCCAGAGACTTCGAATAAGAAATAAATTAGAAGCAAGCACTAGGTTAGATCTCTAAGGATCAGATTTAGGTTTTGTATGAAAAGGTTTTACACGAACAAGAGATAAACCAGAAGCAAGCACTAGGTCAGCTCTAAGGATCAGCTAGCTTTTGTATGAAAAGGTTTTACACGAACAAGAGGTAAACCAGAAGCAAGCACTAGGTCAGATCTTTAAGGATCAGATCTAGGTTTTGTATGAAAAGATTTAAACGAAAATGAAGATAGTGAAGAAAACACAAACACGCTCTAGACAAGATCTATGAAGATCAGATCTAGAGTTGCATGTAACAAAATTACAGAGAAGATGAAGAAACAAGAACGGCTCAGATTGTTACCAAAAGTGGTAGAATCTAAGAAGTCGAAAACAAGATCTCGAAAGAAGAGACTAGAGAGACAAAAAACGTCCACTGCCAGAGATCGAACGTGACTTACCAGAAGTTGTTGAAGAAGATGAAACCGTCGACGGCGACTAACAAGAACCGAGCTCTGATACCATATTAAAATGTTTATTGAAATGAATATAATAACATGTGAGTTCCAGATCCGTGCAACGAACAATAATGAAATCAATATATGAATAACAATGGTTATGATTACAACTGGTCATCCAATTTTCTTTCAAAATCCGATAGTTTACAATAAGAATAGGAAAGCTAAATGAACAACTTGCTTAATTCTAAGCTAAACAAACATTATATATGACGGGCCCGTGGAAACAAGCCCACGGCCCGTTCACTAACAAGGCTCAAATTAAACAAATACAAACAAGCCCTTGAACTTCTATTCAACACATAATTAATCGCCCCCTTTGAATCGAAGTTCGAGTTCACGCTAGTTATCAACGTATCTTTTACGGAGCGCAAAGTGTACCTCGAACATTCGGATGGCATGGCGATAGTCGATGCGTTCTGCAACCACTTCTAAGGCTTTCCGAGCAGTAGTTTCATTCGGATTGGGAACATACGAGAGCCTTTGATTTTCAGATTCGAAAGAAATGATTTTTCGAAGAGCATCTTGAACTTTGAAAAGCGTTCCATCGCAGAATCTGTCTACCTGACTGAAGCGCAGAAATCTCTTTTCATTCTGATCGTTGATGTAGACTATCCCAAATTCTGGTTCCAGAAGCAGTGCGTTCTCGGGATACATCATCAGTTCGGGCGCTTTCAGATTCGGTTTAATCAGGTTTACCTTCTTAGCTCTGTTCTCGATTGCCATTTGGAAGTCCGTGAGTTAGGACATCATGATGGTACGGACTAGGAATCGACGAACAGCTTCGATCGCTTTGGTTACTTGAAGCGGTCGGATAGTTCTGGTACGTAGGTCTTTTAGTATAGCATAGAAGTCGAATGGTCGGAGGTGCTGGAAGTCGGCTTCAGAGAATCGCCATTCATTTATGTCTTCTCGTCGGACGGTGAAGATGGGAAACATAACTTTCAGAATTCTGCCTGTTTGAATATTCAGCACTTCGGTGATCTTATGCTTGGTTCGGACTTGGCTAACTGGCAGACACCGCTTCATTGCGTTTATGTACTGGCTTTGGATTTCAGGGTTGGAACTGTAAATACCAATGCAAAAAGTAGGCTCGATAGAGCGTAACCTGTGGATGAACAGCCTTTTCAGATATTCCTCCAGGTGAGGAATAAATATCGTGATCTTCTCCCATCGGATCTGTTGCTGTTGAGGAGGAGGAAGATCAGAAGCTGTCGGTAGCTGTGGAGATGTCGGAATATCAGCAGTTGAAGATTCGGGTCTTGCAGAAGTTTTGGCGGCTTGAGCTGAGTGAACGGGAGTGCCATACAGATTATGAAGCAGAAATTGGTCGTAGTCAACATTATCGTCTTCATCAGTTGGGAAGACCAGATTTATCTGGATATTTACGACACTGGCGGCTTTTTCATACCATGCATCTTCGGTCTCCGGGTCGTTCTGTGTGTTTGGATCAATGAGATTGAGTGTAGATCCATCTGATGTATCAAAGTTGACCAATTCCTGTGTTGTTCCCTCAGGCTTTTCAACCATCGGGTCTTCGTCATCGGAGATGTCCATATCCTGTACTATCTCGACTAAAGGCAACTCGGCTTCGGGTTGTTCTTCAATTGTAGTTGCCGCAGTTGACGGTTCCGGTTGAACCACAGTAGCTCCAGGGATGATTGGGGAGGACTCAGATAAACGTAGTCTCTTGTTCTCCCCCTCACGGTGATCAGGATCATCCTGGTCATCGTGCCTTCTCTTGAGTCTGCCAACTTGACTCTTGCAAGTGTTTTCGAGTGAGGCGACTCTGTCGGACAGCGTTGTGATCGCTCATTGGTAGTCCTTAAGAGTCGAGTCCATCTGGTCTAATCGAGATGTAACAAATGACGAAGGAGCATTGACTTGTGATTTCAGAATGGAGATCAGGTCTGCTTTGGTAGAGGCGTCCGTTTCGGATTGCTAGAGCAGTTGAGCTAGAAGCATGGTTTTCAGGGTGTCCACCGAAAGATTTGGCTGAACGGGAGCCGGTGGTGGTATCGGTGCAGTTTCAGGTTCGACCATCTTCTCTTTTCCTTTGATCAGAGTCTTCAGTTTGTCGAGCTCATCGGTGAAGCGCTACTCCATGGCCTCGCGGATGGCCTTTAGGGCGCCGTCCAGATATCCCTTTGACACTAAGTCGGGAAATGTAACTCCGGGATCACTTAGATTACCCGTTGAGGCATCTACCTTAGAGGCAGAGCCACCTACGTTCACGGTTGGCGCAGGGATAGCCGTGGTAGGATTTCCTTCCGATCCTCGTGTTTCGCTTAAAGGTGGAGACACTACGGAAGTTCCGATCGAGTCACGAAGAGCATCGATTTGTGGGATCTCATCTTGTGTCCTTGCCGAAAAATGTAATATTTCAAGTGGCTCTAGACTCAATGGTGCACTGAAAGAAGTCGAGACCGGGGGTTGCTGGTCTCTTGTTTCAATACCAGTACTCTCCGAGTGAGAGACCGGTAGAAGTTGTGCTTGATCCCCGTGAGAAGTTGAAACATCCGTCTTTTGAGAGACGGATGAGTGGCTGAGGAGGTTGTGCAATTGCACTATTGGGTCCACGGCGGCTTCTTCAATACCTATCCCAACGGATGAGACGGGATAGCAGATGTGGCTACCTGGGTGACACTGGTGTGGGGTCGCTCAGAAGCCTCTTTATCTTTACGGCTTAATCTTTCTTGGTTCGCTTTCGACAGTAATTCCCTCCGTTTCACATGTTCTAATTGTTCAACTAATTCTCCCTCGGGTCTCCTTGTAACTCCCGTATCAAGGCGGGTAGTAGGGATCAGAGGTGGTGTCGGTGAGTCGGATGAGATGCCTTCGGTAAAGTCTGGGTTTGGTCTGATACGGGTAGGGATAAGTGTTACCCGTATGGTACGATCCGTATCGGAATCGGTGGAGTTGGATTCAACGTTTTCAACATGTCGGATAGGCGAAGGAGGATCAGATAAGTAAGGCTCGGAGTCATGGTGAAGCATCGGTCTAGACGATGTACCAGCTTCGGGTGTCGTTCGGGTGATGGGAATGGGTTGTTGGCTTGTTCCGGCTTGGGTAGTACTGGCTCGTGGATCCAATGCACCGCCCGCTCCGGTTCCCCTCCCGTGTATTCTCAACACCCCCCCCCCCCCCCCCCCCCCGAGAGCCCCTGTTGCCCGGGCCCTTCCTCCTCTTGTCCTAGGACCCTAACGTCCCTCAGTTCTATGTCCCTGGGGAGGTCCCTCCGGCGCTGGCTGGACCATGGGAGCAACTAACTCTCTCCTATATTCTACCACACTCGGTGCATTTGGATCCGCGTGTGCCAGTAGGGCTTCAGGTAAGGGCATGGGTATGGCGTTGGACGGGTTTCGAATCACCATGTATTGCAAGTGGAAAGGAGGACATATCGGATGGTTAAGTCGTTGCGGTATTGCTGGATTCGCGTCCATGTGTTGTCACACAGCCATGGATAGGAAACGAGGGTATGGGAGGAACTTCTTTTGCTTCGACCCACCAATTTGTCGAATATGTTGCACCATTTCGCGCCAGATTATCATTGCGAAGTCGACGTGTCTGTTGTAGCATACGGCATGGAATAGACGAAGGAAGTCACCGGTGCACTGGTCTATTCCATTCCATCTGGATGAGGGACACCTGTTCAGGATGGTGAACAGCATGTACCAGATGGGCGCCAGATATTTGCGGTTGAACGCCGAAGGTCGATCGAGAGCGTGGTTGTAACCGAGTACGCGTACTTGAGCACATAGAGTCGCGTCATTGACCGCGGGGTCGTAGCGTTGATGTACGCCGGCGATGGCTTCGGGTAGTGACAGTAGACGCCGGAAGGACTCAGGTGTGAGCGTGAAGGGTTGGTAGTCGATCCGCCCCGTGATGATCTGTTAATTGGCCACCGTAATGACTTGGGCAGAGAGCCACACTTGATACACATAAAGCGTTGGGACGTCGGTTGTGGCAGTGAGGGCCTTACGGAGAGGGTGACCAAGTAATATGTCTACGACCACACGGTGTTGTGGATGTGGTCGGAACTCAGCTGCGTCCAAATGATGGTTGTTGGCTTCTATCTCAATGCCATGATCAGGAGCGACCAAGGCATTATCGGCTGCTTCGTCGATAAATTCCTCTCAAGGAGGAATTTTCTCTTCAGGATGTTGTTGTTGTTCTTGATCCGCCATATAATATCTGAAACAGAGACAAAGTTAGTGTTCAAGATGGATGAACAAGTGTCGACACGTACCTTTGCAGTAGGTGGCTCAATCTGATACAGATTGAGGACAGGCAATGAGGAAACAGGTACTGGACTGACATCCACAGGGGTGTCCGGACAAATCAATGCAAAGCAAAACTTTCCGGACAAACCATGGTATCCGGACATCAAAGGTTTCCGGATGTAGGAGAGTTTCCGGACAAAGTAAGTAAACCGGATAAAATAGGTTTCTGGATATCATATGGGTTACCGGATAACTAGGGTACCGGACACCTCAATTATCCGGGAGTTGAACTTACCGGAAACCCTGAGGTTTCTGGACAACTAGGTTTCCGGATGTTGATTGTTACCGGACAAAATATCTATATTATAGAGCTTTCCGGACAAATCATCATTAACTTGATAGTTTCCGGACACGAAGAGTGTGTCCGGACGACATCCAAATTATCAATCGAGCAAATTACAGTCCCATACATTTGTTAAAACATTCAAGGATTGTCGATGATAGGATATGTACATACAGACTCAACTAAAACGACCTGAACTACACCGATTGACCCGAAGTCGTAGAGACTCATCGTGGGTATTCGGATATGTTCAATCGATCAAATATGTGGTCGATTCGAGTGATGTATAGCACGAGATCTGTGTAAGCTAAGTCAAGATGGATAAACGAAACACATACCTGATTTTGGAACTAAGAAAGAGTGAGATGCGGGGATGACGCGATAGTCCGAACGAGAGAGAGAGAGAGAGAGAGAGAGAGAGGTTTAGGGTTTTGTGATTGATTCCGGATAAGAGAAGGAAAGTCTCCGGATCCCTTATATATGGACCAAGTAATCCGGATGGGTCTACCCGGACACCCATTCTGTCCGAAAAGCTATCCGGATAAGTGGGTATCCGGAGACCTGTCCGGACACTTTGACATTTAAAAAAAACTGGTCCTTTCCCAAAAATATTACCCTGGCTTTTCAAATTTTCAAGAAAAATGGGACTATTTGAATTTAAAAACGAACCTTCTCTCGCTCCCCCTCAAACTAAGCATGGGGACGACTTTGCTCCCCCTCGAATAGTGCAGAAATGTGCAATGGAGAGTCCGACACAAAAAAAAACTTTTGTACATTTAAAGAAAAACACTGTGTCACTCCCCCTCAAATAATGAACATAATGGGATAAGCTCCCCCGCAAAATGTGCGCGTAGTGTGAGATGCACACGGGAGTATCCCCCCACACACAAAAAATGTTTCATCAGTTAAAAAAATTGTGTGTGACTCTCCCCCTCAACAGTATAGTAAACTTACTTGATATCGGGTCGTGCTCCCCCTGAACACATGAACACTCGTGAAAGCACAGATATAAGCAAATAAATTAGACGACAGTATGAAAGAAAGGAACACACGTGGAAAGAAAGGAAACAAAACGAAATCTACCTAATAAATACAGAGACTCGACCTAACTGTGTAACTGAGACACGTAGAATACAAGTGCGAGAAAGTGTATGCTCAATCATCTGGAGTGTAAGCACCGGATGATGAGTAGATAGTTACTCGTAGATGTATGGAACTTGTAACGGGCACACAAACAGATTAAGTCTTCAGATTTAGCATACCTAACTTGGACACTAGAGTATTAAAACGTTTGTCGTCCAAGGGTTTTGTAAACAGGTCTGCTAGCTGATGTTCTGTACTTACAAAATAGAGTTCGACTGTACCTCTTTCAACGTGGTCTTTAATGAAATGGTACCGAACGTCTATGTACTTTGTCATCGTTCCTAAATCTCACGTCTCCGCCATATTGTTCTTTGTGGTTGTGAGAAGCTCCCTCCTTCCGGTCATGTGTGTGGAGCATCCAGATTTTAAGTACCACACATGACCGTCCTGCAAAACAAGTTTAGTGGACCTTGGGTACCCATATTTGCCTGGGTCCCGGAGGGTTAGTTTTGACACCCTTCGTAGGAACTTGCTTTGACGCAGGTTGCCTCTTAGGTGTAGGTCTGACCTCAGTAGGAGTAAACCGTTTTGAAGTGGGTTTCCTATCTCGTTGTGGTTTAATCTCTGATTGGAAACCCCGTTGTAAATGGTGTTTCTTTTTGTTTTTACGGGGTTTGCTTTTGGGTGTATGATTATATATATGATATGACCCAAACCAATCATTATTATTGATATCATCAAAGTCATTCCAACCACAACTAGAACAACACAAACAATCATGCGACAATTGAATCACTTGCTGAATGGAATAAATTTTCATCGGAAAATTAACATCTCTTTTAACAAAATCATTCCTATGATTCCAAGCACAATCGTTTTTGTTCATTCTAGGATAAAAACAGTATTAAATGACTTTGATGCTGCTTCCTTGACAGGTTCCTTGGCTAGCCACTTTTGGTTATCCTTTTTAGCGCGGCCGTTTTTATTTGAAACAACATGAACAGCATGGTCAGTGGCTTTTGAGGAAGCAGGATTTGTGACAGGCAATCGCTCGGTCTTTTTCCTCGGCTGTGATTGTTTATGAGAAACAAGCTTAGTTTTGGAGATCTTAATCACAGCTGGGGTCTCTGTTTTTGAACAAGCACCCTTTAAAAAATTGACCGGTCGATTAACTACTGGCGACAGAAAATCAACATGATTTGGAAGAGGTTTGTCGAAGGGGAACGACTCAAACTCTTCATCAGAATTGCCTTCTGAGTTCATAAATTCTGAAAAATTAACATCCGGAATTACAGGACTTGGATTGGTCAAGGAAGGCGAGGAACACTTAGTGTCTGTGTGCTTTGGGGAATTTGGTGCGGAAGTTAGGAAAAAATCAGAGTTCAAATTCCTTAAAACACTCTCGTCTTGAGAATCTTTACTGTCTTGTGTAGAAGAAATTTTGCCTATGAAAGCTTTACACGAAGATGTATCAGATGAGCTTGAGGAAAGTTCGGGTGAAATCTGCTTTTCAGATTGGAGTTGGTCAATCTGCTCTTGGAGTTGACCATTTCTCGTATACTCCTTCATCGCATATGTTGCCAAGGCAGCCAGTTGTGATGTGAGCTTAGTGATTTCATACCGAAGGATTTCCTGTCCTTCATCAGACACAGTTTCGGTTTTAACCGATTTTAGATTTTCAAGTTCCTTGATTAACACTTGCTTTTCCTTTTGAAAATTCGACCTTTCTTTCTCGAGTGACTCCTCCAATTCAACTATCTTTGCTTCCAAGATGAGAGGGGGAACATAGAGCTTGAACTCATCCGTCTCAGTCTTGGTTTCGGTTGTTTGGACCTCATCCTTCTTAGAGGAATCCTTTGGCGTTACAACCATATAGCAATCGAAGTAGTCATTCGAGAGGTACTTTTTGTTCTTTTGATAAGAGTAATTCAAAGGGTCAAAACAAAACGGAAGTTGTATTTTAGAAGTGTGTGCGCGCTTGTATTCCTCAGTTTCCTCTTCCTTTTCAGGTTCAAGATGACCAGTCCATTTTATAGCATATTCCGGGTATGTTTTGGCTATTCCAAGACAACCAAAATCATACAGTGTAGGTCTCTTGGAAATACCCTTTTTCAACTAGTGTGGGTTATCGTATCCGATTCCCCAGTCCTTGTTAAAATAAGTGAACTCCTTTGGTTTATTCATATGGATGGTCTGATCAGTTTGGCCTCTTTTGTGGAGTTTGGTTTCTAGATCAAGAATTTTAGCAATAAACTCCTAGTGCTGAATTTGAAGAGCAGAACATTGATAAACAATTTCTGCTTTCTCATTCATACACTGATCAAACTGTGACTGAAGTTCAGATAATTTGGCCCTTAAGTCCTTAGGTGCTATTGAAAGATTTTTGCATTTGTCTTTTAAAATAGCATTTTCATACTTATATTTCTCAGTTATTCTCTTTTGAACATCTAGCTTTTCAGATAGTGATCTAATCTCAAGCAGTTGTTCATTAGAAGTGGCCTTATGGGAATCTAACTGTTCAGCAAGAGATTGTATTTGATCAAAGAAATCTTGAGAAGTAGATTCACATACCTGATTTGACTTTGCTGAAATCTTGAGAAGTAGATTCAGACAAGGTGTTCGATTCAAAGTGGTAACCTAACACAAGGCACTACGAGTGGTATCCTAACGCAGGTTCTACGACTGAGTTGTACTAGGAACAGGTAAGAATTCAACAGAAATGAACTTACCGGATAGGAATCCGGATGTGATGACTGATCTGGAAGTGTCCGGATTAGTTTGAGTGAAAGACAGTTCAAAAACTCAGAAGTGTCCGGATAAGTGAGAGTGTCCGGACAAACTAAGGTTTTCGGATAACTATAGGTTACCGGAAGACAATAGTTTCCGGATGAAGATAGTAAATATGACACTTACCGGATGAAAGGGGTTTCCGGATGATTCGCTTTCCGGATGACGTACTTACCGGAAGAAATGGTCCGGAAAGAATCGATTTGACCGAAAACTTCGAGTTGTCCGGGTAAAATAGATTACCGGAAACGTTGAGTTGTCCTGATAAAATAATTTACCGGAAACTTTGGGTTTTCGGAACAAATATATCCGGAAAAATTGGAAAGAACTACTTACCCGGAAAGATGAGCCGTGTCCGGAAAGGTTGAATGAGATTGTCCGGAAACTTCGGCTGTTATCCGGAAAGGACGGCTGTGGTTTACATATCGATTGGGAATCAACTAGGGTTGCTCAAAATCGTTCCTGAAAGGTTAGGATCTCGACCAAACACAAAAATAACACTTCCTAAATCAATTTTGAAGCAAAAACAACAAGTTTTGATGATTAAAATTTCGATTTTTCTCAAGAACACAACCAAAACTTTTGAACTTTAATTTGCTTAAAAAACTCACTCAGATGATCGAATTAAATTGCGAAAACGTGCAGAATCACTAATAAGAGTAATACTAACAGAATGCAATAAACGAAAACGATCAATTTCAACCGAATCAAAAGATGGATTTTCAATGAAGAACACAGCCTTATGAAAGAAAAACTTACCGGAATTCGAATAGAGCACTTTGAATCGATTTGTCCGTCTGCTCTGATACTAATTGTGAGTTCCAGATCCGTGCAACGAACAATAATGAAATCAATATATGAATAACAATGGTTATGATTTCAACTGGTCATCCAATTTGCTTTCAAAATCAGAGAGCTTACAATACGAATAGGAAAGATAAATGAACAACTTGCTTAATTCTAAGCTAAACAAACATTATATATGACGGGCCCGTGGAAACAAGCCCACGGCCCGTTCACTAACAAGGATCAAATTAAACAAATACAAACAAGCCCTTGAACTTCTATTCAACACATAATTGACCCTAACATAACAACTAGTACAAACAAATGAACAATCTCATCAAATACTAACCTAATTCAACCTAAACATCTTCATGAGAGTTGAAGATGTTAACCTAGATTAAAACCCTAAAAGTTGAGAGAGAAAAGAAAGAGATGCATCGTCTGAAAATTAGAAAATGAAATGAATTGATGAATTTCCTTAAGAGAGGAAAGTTTATATATTAACTCTGAAGTTCCACGTTAGCCCTCCAACTTTCATCTTAGTGCTCCGCTAACCCTGAAGATCCACAAGAAGTGAGGCGCGGTCCCTCCTATCCTGAAGTATCATCTTCTTTACAAATTCACCCCTTAACTCCTGTAAATGACATAACAAACAAGCTAAATTAGAAAGATGACAAGATTGGTACACAAGATCTTTACCTTTTAACAGTTTGTAATTTATTTCTCACGTATAAAATTACATAATGACTATTATAGACGAATGTATGTCACGAAGTATCTTTAACCGTCTCTAACCCGTCAACTATTTACCAATTAAATTTGTTCCTATAGTCGACGGATATTTTCCATGGGTAATATGCGCGACGAATTGCCAAAGACATTCTCCGTCAAAGTTGATAGTCTAATTAGTGATATTATTACGGCTTTAACTAAAACATTAAGATCTATATTTTATAATTTAGACTAGTACGATCCACCTCTAATGGTTCCGTAGCCTCTAATAGCCATCTACAACCAACGACTAAATAAAATGATTTTTATAGTTTAAAAAATGTTTATTTTGAATTCAATAACATTGTTTCAACTTTTAGATATATAATCGCGGAAAGAGTAAATTACGGATTTGGTCCATGTGGTTTACACTATCTATCCATAGTAGTTCCAAGATCAAAATAACTACAAGGATGGGATTCCTGATTTGCATTTTCGCAAACTTTTGGTCCTTCCCACTAACAAAATCAATTAACCATGTTAACTCAAACGGATATTATGATCATTTTTCAATGTTTTTCATTTCCGTTTCTATGGTTTGTTAAAAATTACCACTTTCATTTCTTTGATTTTGAAATTGTGGTTTTTGTCGGTGAGGTTGACAATTTATTGTTATTTTCGTTTTTTAAACTAACTTTTACCTTTAAACATGAGAGATAAAAATAACAATGAATCACATACCATAAAGATAAAAACAAGAATAAATTATAAATCATCAAAAGAATACCAAAAATAGATTATAAATATACAGATAAAAATCACAATTTAAAAATTACAATAACAAAAATAACAATTTTCAATTTACTGAATATAATCAATAAGACGTTTCAAAACTAATTCTATATACAATCACTTTGCAACCGTCCATTTTGCCTCATTTTCATAAGACCATCAACACACGCTTGCAAAACCAATTGCAAAAGAATGTTTGTGAGGAATTATTTGCCATGTAGGCAAATGAATTGCAATTAAACTTGCAAGCCACATGGTCACTCAATTGACTCCCATCTTTTTGTTTTCTACTTTTAATTATTTAAATAAGCTAAACTTTTATATAAAATCATAAATTTTTATAAATTAATAATGCTAGTTTATTTTTTAATTAAATTAATTATTCTTATTTAAGAAATATTTTATGTATCTCGTCTATGTTATTTTTTATATACAATAAATTCAAACCCAATTGTTAAAATAATTTGAACGACAAATTATAAAATAAATATAAGAATTGTATTATGTTATTATATCATATATTCATCGTTTATCTAAAATTAATGTTTATATTTTAGTTAACATTAAATTAATATAAAGAATTATATATCATGTTATTAACTAAAAAAATAGAATGTATATAATAATTTATAAAGTAATTAATAAGTGTTGTAGTGGGGACCACTTTTGAAAGTGTAAGTGGATTGCATGTGTGTAGAAGGTAATTGCAAAAGCTGATGTGGCACAATTGAAAGTGTAAATGAATTGCATGGATGTGGATGGTCTAACAACCATAGTTCACCATGGCATTCCACCGCTCGAAAACCACCACCTCGTTAATTTTATTTTGTTCAAACACAAATGCTTAGCTATTATAAAAAAACATATAAAAGTTTCAACCCGGCCAACCCAACCTAACCCGCACGGTTTAGGTTGGGTTGAATTATAGGTTTGATTGAGTTAGGTTGGATTGAGATTTTTTAAACCGCAAATATTAGATTGGGTAGTTCAAATGGCTGCAACCCGACCAACCCAACCCATGAGCACCCCTAATGGGTGGCAGGTGCCACAAGTTTTTTATTCTATTTTAGAGATATTTTGGTAGTTTTTAGATTTTACTTTCATATTTATTATGTTTCTAAAAAATTGTCATAATAAGACTCGAACTTGAGGCCACAAGTTTGGAAAACAACGGATTAACCACCAGACCAACCATGGACGGACCTTTATAAGGGCACACGGTGGCACGTGCCATCGTACCATTTCTCCGGCGAAGGGTAAAAATTTTTGGTTTCGTGAAAGGTGCAACCGTATCGTTTTAGGAGGTGCTAACGTATTCATTTTGGAAGTGCAACCGTACCTCGTAATCAACCAAAAAAATCCTTGAAATCAACTGGAAAAAAAATCCTGAAATCATCCAAAAATACCGAAAAGTGTCTCAAAATCGTTAAAAAAAACTTAAAAATACTTGAAATCAGGCCAAAAACTTTAAAAATCCCTCGAAACACCGAAATTTGGCTAAAAACATATCGGTCGATATTGAACGTTGGTAAAAAAGATACACATATTGATAAAAACCGTTTGAAAAAATATGGTGTCAACGTATGAAAAAGTTTCTAAGTCCGTCCCTGAGACAAACATTAATTTTAAAAAAAATATCTTTATGTTTGTTTCTTATAGTAAAATGGCACCGTTTGAAAAAAATTCTAAGACCACCCCTGCTGATTATTGAATTCAAAAATACCTATCAACCAGGAAAACTAAGAAATTATAAATCATAACCAAGTTTATCAATACTTTATATTATACTCGGATCATCTGCAGATTTACAGTTAAATATTAAAGAAGAAATAAATATTATATATTTCTGCCATAAACCAAGATTTAAATTAAAGGGAATTTAATTAAAATACCCAAAGTTTGACTTTGACTTACCAAAATACCCAAATTCTCTCTGATTTTACCAAAATACCTAAAACTTCCGCGGTGGGCCCCGCGATCGCGGGCTAGGGCCTACGTGGCACCCCATGTTGGGCCAAAGTGTCTCGCGGAGCCACCCAACTATACCCGCGGTGATACTTTTGGTCCCTCCCCGCAGAGGTTGCCCGCGGTGGGCAAAAAAATTACATTTTTGATCCTTTTTTCCACGAATCTTTGCATGCTTTTACTATTTTTTCCACAATTATTGTACTTTGAAGACCAATTTGTAGTTGAAATTCACTGGCTTGTTTCATCAATGTTGAATCATCGTACTTGGAATACCAATTTGTGGTTGCAATTTATGTTGGTTGTTTCATCAATGTTGGTTGTTTCATCCATAAATATCAGTAAAATGCAGTCCATAATTCATACTTATTCCATACTTCTTTCTTGCTTTCTTTCTTCAGTATTTTGTTTTTGAGATACTACTGAAAAAATGAGTTCATCTGTTGCAAAAGCTAAGCTATTTTTCTGATTCGATGGTGAATGAGTGCAAGACAACAATGAGTGGAATTTTGCTTATAAATCTAAGCATGGTGTAAAATTGTCAGTAAACTATACTTATCATAAGTTTGTTGCATACGCCATGCAAAAATGTGGAATCAACCCTTCTAATGTTTGCAAGTTAGTGTTTAAGAATGGTGATGGGTCATTTGTGGAGTTATCCAACTGTAAAGCCCGTACCCCGGTATGTAATTTCTTTTATTAATTCGTTTTTTTTTAAGTTGGATTTAATGTGGTTTCCATTAGCGGGGTTAGTCGAATCGGACCAAAAAGTTAAATGAGTCAACCTTTTTGGGTTTTTGCAAGAAAAGGAAAGTTGAGGGGCTAATTGGGGCATTTCACCAAAGTTTGGCAAGAGATCAGCCAAGAGACCCTCCCTTCCTCTTCCCCCTTCGGTTTCATGCTAGTAACTCCCCAAGAACCCTTTAGTCATCCCCCCTCCCCCTTGTTGTGTGTCCGGCCAAGAAGAAAGCTAGAGGGAAAGAAATCGAGAGGGAAAGAGAGAGAGGTCGCCGGCGAGAGGAGAGGGAGGGAGAGCACGACGGCAACCACCCTTCGCCGCTGCCACTACCGCCGGAGGAGTGTAGAAAACGCCGCCGCTTCGCCGTAAGGTAAACCCTCGTTCCTTTTCCTTTTTCTTTTCATTTTCCGGCGAAGCCACCACCGCCGCACGCCGCCGCTGCGGTGGCCGTGGGTGGACGGCTGTGGTGGTGTGTGTGAGTGGGTGGGGCCGCGGCCTAAACCCTAAAAACCATCTGGTGGAACCCTAAGACCGCTGTGGTCTTGGCCCGAAACCGCCTAGTCGTTTTGCAAAACCATCTTATGATTTCATGGGAAGTTAGTAATCTGCCACTGTATTGCGTAAGCCGTAACTTTTTACTCATAGCACGGATTGGGGTGAAATCGGTGCCAAAGGTTCCCATGTTGAGTCTAGTAACGTTTCTATGTTTTGTGCAAAAACCAGTTCGGAACGTAGCTTAGGACAAATTGTCGTTTCGTACTGAAAGGTTCTGTTTTCGCTGTTCTGCGAACCGTTTTTGTAAAATCCGTATTAAACTGTAGAAAAATCGTTAGGAGGAGTACAATATATCCTTGGAACTCTAACTCAGAGCACTTTCTGGTGATGTAATGTGATTGAGGATTTTCTGTGTTTGGGGAGGTCGGAACAGGTCCCGAACAGACCTGTTTGGTTAGACAGAAAAGTAGTTTTAGCGACAGTTGTTCGTGCGTCATGTTTTAGGGTTCGGACCTCGTGTTAATGCGTTTTAACATTTGTTTAGGTATTGGGAAGTGATCCCGGTTTGGTGGAGCTTGAACTGTTGTTCGTGAGCTAGGCGCGCTTACGAGGTGATTTCTCTCACCGCGTAGTTAGGAATTTCATGTGTAACGTTATTTTGTGTTATGTGGTATTACGTGTTATTACGTGTTTACGTGAACTAGTTGGGATGTGATCAATAGTTGTGGTTGTTGAATTATTATGTGAATGGTGTGTATTTTGTGTACACCTCGGTGGGACTGAGGGGCTCGGTAGGACCGAGGGCTCGGTGGGACTGAGCTAGTACAATTGTATTATCTTTACTCGGTGGGACCGAGGGCTCGGTGGGACTGAGCTTGTATCATTGTCTTTACTCGGTGGGACCGAGGGCTCGGTAGGACTGAGCTTGTATCGATATATTTTTGGTGTGCTCGGTTGGACCGAGGTTCGCATTTATACGCTAATTGTTATGTGGATTTATATCCGTGGTGATGGTGATGTTGCCTACTGGCGAGTAGGGGCGATATACGTGGGGTTGCTACCTGCGTGTGTGATAGGATTCACTAAGCGTTTAGCTTACCCTTTTCCCAATATGTTGTGATTTCAGGTGCGAGCGGTAGTCGGGCTTGACGGTACACACACTAGGCGCGGAGTGTCAAGAATTGTTTAAGTTTCACTTTCAAACCTTTGGATTTTATTTTATGAAATTTCCGCTGCATAAACTTTATTGACTGTTCGAGTTAACGACGTTAACTTCATTTGAGTTACGAATTATTAAATTGTGATTGTTTTATAATGAAATGCAAGTTTTTAAAATTTTAAATTCCTTGTAATTTTTGGGACGTTACAACTTGGTATCAGAGCACAACTTGAGTGAATCAAACACATCTCGGTGTGTTTGGTCTCAAGTTGCGGTTATGAAGTTTTTTTAAACTCTCTTAATAAAATCTTTGAAAATAAATGAACGGAGAAAGCCCGTTTGGGAAACGGTGATCGTGGGCGCAGTGTGTACAGTCAGCCGACGCCAATTGGGAAGGTACAGCACTTAGTGTATTTATTGCTTTCTAGGCATAGGGTATGCATGCTAGATTGCCGAGGTTGTTTACACTGTACTGTACGATGACTGCTTGCTAGTAGGAATCAATGCTAGTTATAGTAGGTTGTCAAGTGAAGGCCCTATAGGTTGCATGCAGTAAGAATCATATAGCCTTAGAATATTTGATTTAGTCCTATTGCGCAGCTCTTGTTTGAGTCCAACCGTTCTAGGATAGAATCTTGTATTCGAATGTCTATTTGATTCACGCTGCGTGCGACTGGGTATTCGCGAGGCAACTCGTTATGGCTAACAGGGATTCCGTTGTAGCAAGAGTAGTGGGATGAGATGAAATTCCTAGTGAGCTGGGAATAGCGTTTACATATGAGTACGTATGCTAGATTGCTTTCTAGAACATAGGAGTATGTATGCTAGATTGCTTACGTGGATTTTGTGGTACTGTATACTTGTTACTTGCTATTAGGAACTCATGCTAGCCTTGATAGGTTGTTATGTGAATGCACCTTAGGTTGTATGCAGTAGGAACTGAATAGCCTTAGAATGTTGGATTTAGTTCTATTGCGCAGCTCTTGTTTGAGTCCAACCGTTGTAGGATAGAATCTTATATTCGAATGTCTATCTGGTTTCACTGTATACAACTGTGCGTTTACGAGGCGACTCGTCAGGGCTAGTGGGGGTTCCGTTCTAGCAAGGGTGGTGGGGTATTACGACTTTTCTAGGGAGCTAGGAAAAGTGTTTGCATATGCCGGAATGGGCATATGTGTTTGTTTATGGTAAGCAACTACTTGGACGTCCTGGGACAGGACTCGAAACGAGTAAGGATAGGTGTGAAGGGTAGTAGCAGAGCTCCTACTATCTGAAGCACAGGATCCGTGCTCGAGTCGGGGAAAGTCACGAAGAATCCGAAGAGTTGAGTGTGAGCGTAGTTAGCAGGTTTTAATGTGTGCTAGTAGCTCGTTAAGGAGGAACAACAATGCTGATCCAGATGCTGATGCTGGAATTATTGCTGATCAGATTCGTGAGATGTTTGCGGTCGAGGTGACACATATTTTGAGGGGGCGATCCCCGAGATTATTACCGCCATTCGTGATGAGGTAATAGTGTCGATGGAGGAGCGCATCGCGGCGATTCCACCCCCTGCGGGTGGGCAGCCCCGAACAAGAGAGTCGGGATCGGTTATGGAGTGCACATTCCTTACCGGTGGTTGTCCTGCGAACTAGAAGGTTCGCTTCGCGGTGAATCAGTTACGAGACGGAGCGAAAGACTGGTGTGCTACTGCTTTGACGCTTAACGGGCGCACTACTTGACCTGGGAGGAGTTCGTTATATGTTTCGTGTAGGGCATGTGCCTCTAGTGGAGATGGAGAGGAGTGCCAAAGAGTTCTTGGAGCTCTGTCAGACTGCGGAGGCCATAAAGGAGGTGAACCGAAAGTTCACGGAAATGACATTATTCTATCCTTAGCATGCTACTTTTGAGGACATGAAGAGGACACGGTACAAGGATATGTTACGTACCAAGACCAGGGAGTTCGTGAGTACCGCGCAGTATGCTTCACTTGCTGTAGTGATAGAGGCGGCCTGAGGTAGAGTTCGTCAACTGGGAGTGGAGAAGGCACAAGCTACGTATAAAGTGGTGACAGGTACGTTCTTGGTTAACTCGGTGCTTGCTGTGGTGACGATTGATAGCGGGGCTACTCATCCTTCCGTGTCTCACATAGTCAGTGAGTGTTTGGGGCCGAGTCGTGGGACGGTTAGGCTGTCCACTTGTGGTTGCAGTTGCTGAAGACAGGACCTTGACGGTTACTGACGTGTACCGGGGGTGCACTCTGGAGATCTCTGGTGTGAGGTTCCCGATTGATTTGATTTCGATCGCTATGCGGGAGTTATGCGTGACTGTGGGCATGGATTGGATGGATGCGTATGATGCGGAGATTGTTTGTCGTCGCAAACAAGTACGAGTTCGAACCCCAAGCGGGGGAGAAATGCTAGTTCAGGGCGGCTTGCCTAGGCGGACCTCAACGATATGTTCGGCTGCGAGGGCTCGGAGGTACTTGCAGCACAGTGGTCAGGGATTTTTGGCGTATGTGATCGACACGCGCGTCGACGGAGAGAAGAAGTCTGCGGAGGATGTGCCAATTGTACGGGAGTTTGCTGACGTATTTTCCCGAGGAGTTACCGGGGATACCTCCCGAGCGACAGGTAGAGTCCCGCATTGAGTTGATTCCGGATGCTGCTCCGGTGGCCAAGGCACCTTATCGCCTGGCTCCACCAGAAATGAAGGAGTTGTACACTCGTTGTAGGAACTTACCGAAAAGGAGTTCATCAAGCCGAGTTGTCCACTGTGGGGAGCCCCGATTCTGTTTGTGAAAAAGAAAGACGGGTCCCAACGGATGTGTATAGACTACCGTGAGTTGAATAAGCTTACGGTAAAGAATCGTTATCCTCCGCCCAGGGATCGATGACTTGTTCGATCAGCTTTAGGGAGCCTCGTGGTTCTCTAAGGTTGATTTGAGATCAGGGTATCATCGGATGCGGGTGAAGAGCAGCAGAGGGCTTTGAGGAGCTACGCAGGCGTTATGCGAGGCTCCGATGTTGACTTTGCCGGAGGGTATGTAAGATTTGGTGGTGTTTGCTCTCAAGATTTGGAGGAACTATTTGTATGGCGTCAAGTGTATACACTAACCATAAAAGCCTCCAGTACTTAATGACCGGCAAAACCTCAACATGCGTCAGAGGAGGTGGCTTGACGTGGTCAGGGATTATGATGGTGAGATACTTTACCACCCCGGTAAAGCGGATGTTGTTACGGACGCACTTAGTTGACATTTGGATGGTGAGCCATTGTGGGGCTTGTGCCAACGGTTAACAGTGGTTGCACCTCTTCTCGAGTCAATAGGTAGTGCTCAGGAGGTGGCAGTTTTGGAGGAAAATGCCAAACGCGAGAGAGTTTCGAGGGAAATTCCGAATTTTGTCCGTGGTAGTCATGGGTCAATTGCTCGGTCTAAATGGTCGGTTGGGTATCTCGGGGTGGGACTCCGGTATTCATGTGTTATGACCTTGACTTTCCAGTAGGCACTAATAGGATACAGTCTTGGGCACTTACCTGAGAGGTAGCTCCGATGTTCCGGGACTTGAGACGTACCTGAGAGGTAGGCGTTGGGGTGTAACTAGGCTTCGTAGAGCGAGTGTGGAAGATACGTCGATGGTGGAAGGTTGGGTATTCCACGCGTGTGGGTACTGTAGGCCGAATAGCATAGGTTAGGGAATGATGCCTTTGTAATAAAGAGGATAAATGCGTAGAATTTTTGAGGTAACTAGTATATTTAGGTGTCGACCTTTGTGCTTGAGGCCAAACACCTTAAGTGTAATCGGAGATTTGTAGCTGATTTTAATGGTAGTAGTGACCCCGAGATGCTTAATTGTGATGAATGGTTATGGTGGAATGACCTTCTTGGATGATTATAAGTTTACTGGTTTGATGACCCGTGTGAAATAAATTTTGGGAGTCTATTAGAACTCGTGGAAGTTAATCCGCAGTAATGGTAGGAATGATCGGATTCGAGTATCCGGTAGGATATATTGGTGAGCACCTTTAGAATGGTTAGAGCTTGAAAGTTGAATCGGGATGTGCGGAACATCTAAGGATGGGAGTCAACCGAAGTCGTTTGACTAGGAATGAATCCAGTTGTTAGAGTGTTCTTCCGATCATAATTTCGGTGTCCTTGAAGGAGTTTTGTTAGTAAGAAAAGTATTCGAGAACTATTCCGAGTTTTTCGCCGGTCTAGACTTCGAGGACGAAGTCTAATCCAAGTGGGGGAGAGTTGTAAAGCCCGTACCCCGGTATGTAATTTCTTTTATTAATTCGTTTCTTTTAAGTTGGATTTAATGTGGTTTCCATTAGCGGGGTTAGTCGAATCGGACCAAAAAGTTAAATGAGTCAACCTTTTTGGGTTTTTGCAAGAAAAGGAAAGTTGAGGGGCTAATTGGGGCATTTCACCAAAGTTTGGCAAGAGATCAGCCAAGAGACCCTCCCTTCGTCTTCCCCCTTCGGTTTCATGCTAGTAACTCCCCAAGAACCCTTTAGTCATCCCCCCTCCCCCTTGTTGTGTGTTCGGCCAAGAAGAAAGCTAGAGAGAAAGAAATCGAGAGGGAAAGAGAGAGAGGTCGCCGGCGAGAGGAGAGGGAGGGAGAGCACGACGGCAACCACCCTTCGCCGCTGCCACTACCGCCGGAGGAGTGTAGAAAACGCCGCCGCTTCGCCTTAAGGTAAACCCTCGTTCCTTTTCCTTTTTCTTTTCATTTTCCGGCGAAGCCACCACCGCCGCACGCCGCCGCTGCGGTGGCCGTGGGTGGACGGCTGTGGTGGTGTGTGTGAGTGGGTGGGGCCGCGGCCTAAACCCTAAAAACCACCTGGTGGAACCCTAAGACCGCTGTGGTCTTGGCCCGAAACCGCCTAGTCGTTTTGCAAAACCATCTTATGATTTCATGGGAAGTTAGTAATCTGCCACTGTATTGCGTAAGCCGTAACTTTTTACTCGTAGCACGGATTGGGGTGAAATAGGTGCCAAAAGTTCCCATGTTGAGTCTAGTAACGTTTCTATGTTTTGTGCAAAAACCAGTTCGGAACGTAGCTTAGGACAAATTGTCGTTTCGTACTGAAAGGTTCTGTTTTCGCTGTTCTGCGAACCGTTTTTGTAAAATCCGTATTAAACTGTAGAAAAATCGTTAGGAGGAGTACAATATATCCTTGGAACCCTAACTCAGAGAACTTTCTGGTGATGTAATGTGATTGAGGATTTTCTATGTTTGGGGAGGTCGGAACAGGTCCCGAACAGACCTGTTTGGTTAGACAGAAAAGTAGTTTTAGCGACAGTTGTTCGTGCGTCATGTTTTAGGGTTCGGACCTCGTGTTAATGCGTTTTAACATTTGTTTAGGTATTGGGAAGTGATCCCGGTTTGGTGGAGCTTGAACTGTTGTTCGTGAGCTAGGCGCGCTTACGAGGTGAGTTCTCTCACCGCGTAGTTAGGAATTTCATGTGTAACGTTATTTTGTGTTATGTGGTATTACGTGTTATTACGTGTTTACGTGAACTAGTTGGGATGTGATCAATAGTTGTGGTTGTTGAATTATTATGTGAATGGTGTGTATTTTGTGTACACCTCGGTGGGACTGAGGGGCTCGGTGGGACCGAGGGCTCGGTGGGACTGAGCTAGTACAATTGTATTATCTTTACTCGGTGGGACCGAGGGCTCGGTGGGACTGAGCTTGTATCATTGTCTTTACTCGGTGGGACCGAGGGCTCGGTAGGACTGAGCTTGTATCGATATATTTTTGGTGTGCTCGGTGGGACCGAGGTTCGCATTTATACGCTAATTGTTATGTGGATTTATATCCGTGGTGATGGTGATGTTGCCTACTGGCGAGTAGGGGCGATATACGTGGGGTTGCTACCTGCGTGTGTGATAGGATTCACTAAGCGTTTAGCTTACCCTTTTCCCAATATGTTGTGATTTCAGGTACGAGCGGCAGTCGGGCTTGACGGTACACACACTAGGCGCGGAGTGTCAAGAATTGTTTAAGTTTCACTTTCAAACCTTTGGATTTTATTTTATGAAATTTCCGCTGCATAAACTTTATTGACTGTTCGAGTTAACGACGTTAACTTCATTTGAGTTACGAATTATTAAATTGTGATTGTTTTATAATGAAATGCATGTTTTTAAAATTTTAAATTCCTTGTAATTTTTGGGACGTTACACCAACGATGGGGATATCTCTGGTTTTCTGCAGTTTGCAGCCGAATCAGAAAGACCGCCATTACTTTTTGTGTATGCCGAATCCTCGGTGTGCGATGAAGACAATGACGACGGTGACGACGAAGGTGATCACGACGCTGATGACGAAAACCTCCAAATGGAGCAGCCTGATTCTCGATTTCAGCCGTCCCACGGCCCAACATTTCAATTGGATCATGCATATGGTCTTAACTACTGTATTCCTGATTATGTTCCGGAGACGCAACAACAACAACCACAAGAAGGACGATGTGCTGGAGTTGCTGATGACGAAACCTATGTTTTCAAAACGGGTAATGCTGATATAGACAGATCAGATACCGATAGTGATGATCACGAAGAATATACCCCTAGTAATAAATCATTTAGTCAGTTAAATGACTAATTTGATATGCCCCCTATTCTTCCAGACCAGAATACCCATACACAAACCTATGAACCTACACCTTATAATCGCAGTTTAAGGTTAAAAATAGGTCAGATATTTGATTCGAAGGATCACTTGGCAAGTCAGGTCGGACTTAAGTTCATGGAAGAGGGTTTCAAAAGTCACACGCCGAGATCCGACAAAACCCGATACGAAGTTGAATGTGCGAGAGAAAACTGTAAGTGGAGGATGTACGCGATTCCCGCGGGAGATAAAGGAGGGGCGTTACTTATTAGAAAATTGGAGGACGTACACACTTGTTCGAGGACGCAACTGAATCCCAACCACAAACAAGCCACCAAAAGGACTTTGGGTGCGATACTGAAAAACAAATTTCTTGATGCTAGCAGGTCATTGCGTCCAAAGGACATCATGGACGATGTACACCAACAGTTCGGCGTCACGATTGGTTACCACCAAGCTTGGCGTGCGCGATGCAGGGCACTGCTATTGGTGAGAGGCACGTTCGAGGAGTCGTATGAACGACTCCCAACATATTTATATAATTTGCAACTGCAGAATCCAGGTACTGTCACCCAGCTAAGGACCGATTTACATGGACGGTTTGAGATGTGCTTCGTGGCCCTTGGACCCGCGGTACGTATTTTAACACGTCATATGTTTACACATTATAAACTATAACATTTACAAAGGTAAACCACCTACGTTTTTGCAGATCGCACATTTCTGGAAAATCTGCGTCGTGTCCTGGTAATAGACGCTGCCCATTTAAAGGGCCCTTACTTGGGTATGATGTTCCTGGCGGTTGCCATGGACGGGGATAACTCCATCGTTCCAGTAGCTTTCGGAGTAGGCAAGTCCGAAACCGGGGACGAGTGGACTTGGTTTCTGTCCATGTTGAGACAAGCTATCGGAGACCCGCAAGGGTTGGTGTTTATGTCCGACAGGGCTCCTTCCATAAGCGCCGCAATCTCTGCCATGTACCCAAACGCCCCTCACGCCTATTGTTGTCGACATTTGGAGATGAACGCCAAAACCCAGGACAAACGTATTACCACCTACAAGGATGTCTACTGGGCGGCATGCAGAGCATATACGGATCGGGAGTTTGACCGGTACATGAATCTTCTACGAGTTAGTGCACACAAAGCAGCCAAAGTCATGGACGATGTTGGACCGGAGAGGTGGTCCGCGACCCATTTTCCTGCACAACAGTATGACATTCTGACCTCCAATAGTGCAGAGTCGGTGAATGCACTCTCCCGTTTTGCGCGTAGATGTCCGATTGTTAATCTTATGGACTACTTTCGGAGCTTTCAACAAGAGTGGTACCAACTTCGACGCCAAAAAGGAGCTGAGCTGCAAAGTAGACTAACACCAGCGGCGAAGGAGATAGTTCTCTTCAGGGCGCGTCACACGTCGACATGGAGGGTAAGAGAAATCGGGTATGGGAGGTACGATGTTCAGGATAGCCATCTTCACGCGACTGTCCATATGACCGACCATGTTTGTTCCTGTTTACAATGGCAAAAATCTGGGTTACCGTGCGGCCATGCCATCGCTGCGGCAAGACATATGGGTCGTAGAGATTGCAGCGACTTGGCTGTAACTTTCTTCAAGTCCGAAACTTACCAGAGAACATACACAGAGGTAATAAATCCACCTGGACCCCCTTAAGCATGGGTGTATCCACCCGACCCCCTTCCGCCATGCTATCCACCATTAAATGATAAGAACAGAACCGGGAGACCAAGAAAGAACAACCGACGTCCATCACGTGGTGAAGGTTCGATACAGCGAAAATGTACTCGGTGCCAATGCATAGGACATACTCGTGGAGAGTGTCCAAATCCCGCCCTTTCAACCGTGCCAAGGAGTAGACGTTCAGTCAGCCAAGTAAGTAACACGCATGGCCCATCGGAGCTTGAGCCACATGAAACTATACCATATGATACCGTTGATCTGAACGTTGATTTCCCTTGAAAGGTACTTGAAACAGAACATGGGATGATGATCATAATGGTAGTAGTCTAAATGGAGAGAATAGTAATGTTTATATAGAAATGGGGTTTTGACAATAGGACAAGGTTTCACGAGAAGAATATGAAATGGGGTTTTGACAAGTTGGTATCACTGGACTCATTTAAGAATTGTGAAAATGGGTATTTGGCGAATGATGATTCATCTGTGTTTGGAGCTGAAGTATTTGCAGTTACAGAGTATGCACAAAATGATCGATGTCTGTCCATCACAAAGCCTCCGCCAATTGTTAATACTTACACTTGGACCGTCGATAATAAAATAAATAAATCAAAAAATATTCAATGATTAGTATGTGTTTGTTGTGAAATAATCTTGTATAACATCTATCAGTTGTATTTTTAATATGAACCACTTTTTAGACAAATTTCAGACTACTTAAACACTACTTTTCACATAAATTAAAGACCTTTATTCATGACAAATTAAACAACAACATACAAACAGGAAAGGAACGAAACAACAATGTCGAACTGGAAAACTACAAAACAATAACACATAAACAACAAAGTACTAAAGCAACACCCGTACCACCACCTACTGAAAAATTGTTTTAGTTTGATTAATCCAACTTTGCTTGTCGCTTATCTTCGCTTGAAGAATTGCGAAGTCTTGCGTACAGTGGTGAACTTCTTCTTTTTCTCGACGAATACGAGCCTCCCTATCTTTTATATCCCCTTTCATCCTTTTGATCTCCTTTTCTTCCACTTCGATCCTTGTCAAGTGGACTTTCTTCCTGGCGATAATCTGTTTCCACTCTTCTGTCAGTTGGTCTATCTCCTTTTCCTTTGCTGTTATCGCCTTCTGGAGTTTAGGTGACATTCTTTCACGTGTAGACGATGGGTTAGATGACGATGTCATTTGTTTACTGAACAAAGAATGCAAGAAAGAAAGCAAGTGAAAGCAAGTGAAAGAAATCAAGAAAGAAGGATAGAATGGTGTGAATTATGAATTGCATTTTTCTGATATTTATGGAAGAAGTCTCAAACATGTCAGTGAATTTGAACCACAAATTGGTCTTCAAAGTACAATAATTGTGGAAAAAACAATAAAAGCATGCAAAGATTCGCGCAAAAAGGACCAAAAATGAAATTTTTTTGCCCACCGCGGGCAACCTCCGTGGGGAGGGACCAAAAGTGTCACCGCGGGCATAGTTGGGGTGCTTCGCGGGACACTTTGGCCCAACAGGGGGTGCCACGTAGGCCCTAGCCTGCGATCGCGGGGCCCACCGTGGAAGTTTGGATATTATGATAAAATCAGAAAGAATATGAGTATTTTAGTAAGTTAAAGTTAAACTTTGGATATTTTAATTAAATTTCCTAAATTAAAACATCAGAGATCGATTTGTCAATCTTTCAATCTTGTCTGTAGCATATTATATTTCAATCAAAAATATATTATTTAACTAAACTGTCATAACTTTGAGTAGGGCTGTAAACGAACCGAACGAACACGAACGGAGGCTTGTTCATGTTCGTTCGTTTAACTTAAACGAACAAACGAACGAACACGAACGGTAAACGAACGAGATTTTTTGTGTTCATGTTCGTTCGTTAAGAATTTTTGTTTGTTCGTGTTCGTTTATGTTCGTTCATTAAGAGTTAAACGAACGTAAACGAACGAACTTAAATGAACATAAACGAACGAACCCAAATGAACAAAAAACAACCACCGTACTCATCATTTCGTTCGTAAAAAATACCTTAACAAAATGAAAAACCAGGTTAACTTAGAAGGTATGAAAAATAAATTCTAAAAGATCATTTTACTTGATGATTTTACATATTAATTTCATATTATATAAACATGTTTATATATAAACAAGCATAAACGAACATAAACGAACATAAACGAACGTAAACGAACATAAACGAACGTAAACGAACGAACATTAACGAACATAAATGAACGAACGTTCACGAACATAAATGAACGAACGAGACCATTGTTCATGTACGTTCATTTAACTAAACGAACAAAAAAACGTGTTCATGTTTGTTCATTTATTAAATAAACGAACATAAACGAACTTCCCGCCGAACAGTTCACGAACGGTTCGCTGAACGTTCGGTTCGTTTACAGCCCTAACTTTGAGTATTATTTTCTAGAATGTTTTTTAATGGTTAAATTTACATATATGTACTTTTTTTTGTCAAAACAATTATGAGACTTTTATTTTACCTTCTCGAAACACTTTTAACAGTTTTTTTCCCGGTATATTTTGAATAATTCATTTACTTTTTCCGGTGTCAAAATCATTTTTGAAATTAGTAATTTTGTTTGACATAAAAGCTATTTTATTTTATGTTTATTACTAGAATGTATTTGTTCAATGCATCACGATAAATATTAATATTAATGTTTTTTTATATTTTGTCTTTGTTGATTTTATAATACAGTTTTGTGTGATTTTAAGAAAACGATAATGTTTTTCTTATAAATTTTTTAAATTAAATTTTTATTTGATTTAGGTTGAATTGATGTGATTGATATTCGGTTTAATAATATAATGTTTTTATGAAAAAATAATAATTAAGTATTTTGTGAAAATTCAGTAAATATCTTTATTATAATTTAGATTATTTATATTTAAAATAAGATGTTTATCTTGTATTTGATTATTTTTATTCGTTAGCTAATTAGTTATGAATTCAAATATGCAGCTTTAAGAAGTTGTACTCATGTATCATTTAGTTGTAATCTTCAATTTTAAGTAATATGCATCAATAAACAGTACATGATATATAAAAAATTGTTTTTAAAAGTTTTATAATATAGTATAGATTTCTACAATGTTCTTCATGTTATTATTATATGTGATGATATATAGAGATTGATTTTTATAGGGAATGTCAGGAAAAAAACACAACAAAATATTTGATTTTGAATAATTAAGTCCTTTAACTATTTTTTTTAAATGATAAAACATTTAAACGTTTTAGAACCGGGTAAATTACAGGTTGTTGCAGGTTTTCATGATGAGGAAGTATGTCTGTTAGTTTTGTTATATTTTGTTACATTCTTAATCCTTTTTCTTTAAGTGTCAGTTAACATCGTTAAGTTTGTTACATTTTTAATCCAATTCTCGTTAAGTTCATTAAGGTTCTGTTAGTATCGTTAAGTAGTTTGTTTAACTTTTCGCGATAGATTGCCTTATCGTGATGGTTATCATTTCATGTGAGTATCGTTAATCTTTCTCTTGTCATTTCAAGATTGATGTTCGAGGACTGAATTTTTCGTGTTGACTTTCAGAGTTGATGTTTGTGATTCATTTTGTTGAAGTTTGACTTTTTACAATTGATTTTTCAAGGTTGACTTTTAGATATAATTTTTCAAGTTTGACTTACAGTTAAAGTTTGATCTTCTTACATAAGTTTTAACTTTTCTTTCATTCAAATCTCTACCGGATTAAAGATCATTATATTTCTACATTGATCATGATGTACACCAAAAAGGGCATTTTACAGGATCAATAATCTTAGAGCTGATACGGACAAATTTAAGGATGAAGCAAAACCTTACAAGGATACGTTTGAGAATTCTGAATAAGGAAAAGTGGAGGTTAGTGCTGAATTGAGAATTTGCAAAGATTTGCTTGAGGATTCTGAGATGGAATAATCCAAGATCAGAAAAGCTCAAAGAGGTAGTTACTCTTAATTCAAATATTAAAGCTGGAAAATATGCTTCGGAAAAGAAATATACTTCTTTTGAAACTGATTTTGTATCTAAAATTCAAATTCCATGATGAATGTGCACTTTACAAATGTTTAGCCGATGGTAGAGAAAAATAGAAAGCAAAGATTAATTAGAGCTGAGAAAATCAAGAGCTTTACAAAAGAATCAAACAGTTAGTTTGTTTGAATTTCAAAATAAATCCGATTGAATCAAACTCTGAGACTGATAAATATTGATTTGATCAAAAAGAATGGGTTGTTCATTCTAATCAAGAGTTTGAATCTCAAATCAAAACCAAAACTATTATTGATTCCAATGATAATGTAAAACCAAGAATTTTTTAAGTCGGAGAGTCTTCCTGAACCAAATATGATTTGTGTTCTTAAAGTCCTTCCAAAATTGAATGTTCAACTGTTGAATCGACTTCTGATTTAAATTCTTTTGATATTAAAGAAATGATGATTTTATTTTGAAAATAATTCTACTATTGATTTAAATTCTTTTGATATTAAAAGAAATGATGATTTTATTTTGAAAAGAAACAATTATTTAAAGGAAAATATTGTTTTATCAAATGAGAAGATATCAACAACAAAGAATGTAATTAACAAAAATCTTTTTGTTGCTAACTCACATCAGCTGAATGTGGATCTGAACAAAAGAAATATTTGTGTTCATTAAGATTTGATGGCTTTAGCTCATAAACATATTCATGGTTCTTTTTTTGGTCATCGTTATTTTGGTCTGAAACTTCAATCTTCAAAACATACCAGAAAGAACAATCATTTATCTGATTTATCTACTCATTATTCTGTCAAATGTACCTCAGTTCAAGAGAGCATTTCTTCAAAAAGAATAGAATGTTTTGTTGAAGAGCGGTGTAACACCCCGATTTTTGTATAGTGTTGCGATTAATTTTATTTTGAGTATAATTATGTGATAGATTAATTTTAGAGTTTATCCCCGATTAAGTTTCGTTATGCGTTTTACGGAGTTATAAGTTAAGGGGTAAGCTTTAATTTTAATTTATAAGTTGAGGGTATGTTTTGCCATTGGATGGAAGAATAGGGGTTAAATTGGGTAGGTGATGAAACCAAATTCACCACCACCGCCTCTTTATAGTCAAAATAGAGAAAAGGAGATATTTTAGAAAATATCTTGTGTGTGTGTGTGTGTTTTTGGTTCGGCAGAGAGAAGGAAAAGAGAAAGAAGGGAGAAAGAAGAGAATGAAGAATCAAGTTTATTGTCAGTTGCAAGATAACAAACATATCTTAATCTGATATCTTCTAGGTGCTGTTTGATTTGGGATTGGATTGTGCAGAGAAGTGGGTTTATCTCCATGAGAGTTCATTCCACTCCTTCTTATGTAAACTGTTTTAAGCATAAAACTAATGATTGGAATATGTTAGAAAACTCATTTACAAAGTACTGGTATGTTTGGTTTGGAAGAAATGGGTTTCAATAGACATCTGGGTAGAAATTTTGGTACACAGATCGAAGTTACCGGACAAGTTGATAGTGTCCGGTAATTCCTCTTTGTTGGTGTCCGGAAGATGAAGTATCCAGAAACGTCGGTATAAAGGTTTCCGGACAAACCAAGGTTATCCGGTAAGTTGTTCATTTTTATAGTTACCGGACGGTATCCGGATTATTTAGTTTTCGGATGTCATCCGGATTGAATGTATATGTCCGGTAAGTATTGTATCCGGTAAGTATTGTATCCGGTAAGCTTGTGTATCCGGTAATCTTGTGTATCCGGAAATCTTGTTTATCCGGTAAGCTTGTGTATCCGGAAAGTCATGTTATCCGGATAGTTAGTGGTGTCCGGAAACTCTTGTTGTCCGGTCACTTTCGAGTACCCGATAACTTTAGGTTTTGCTAACTTCTGGAAGGGTACGATTTAGGAATTGAAATACAATCCTAGTAGCTTGAACATACATACTGTCGGATGGTAGTGTGTTAGGCTTAAAGGTTGCTTTAGTTTGATACTAAGCAGATGTGTAGTATATGTTATATACATATGATTTGCTCATACTGAATGCTGTGAGGCACTAGTGTTTTGTAATTACGTGGAATAGGCGTGGCGCTAATTGTAATTCCCGTGATTTGGATAAATTGGACAATTATTCCCACTGTAGTAGCTAGAATAAGCATCAGGTCATCGGGGGCAACTTAGTACGGTCTAATGGGAGCCGGATACTAGCCATTGACCACATGGTGTAATTTCTAGTGAATGAGTGTACCTTGAATCATCGGGGGCCCGATTATGAATCGCGATTTATTGATCTCATTGGGGGCCATTGATTCTAAGGTGATGAGAAATGTGGAATAGGCATAAAGTAATCTGTTATTCCCATTTCGAGAGGTGATTATTAACGTGGATAATTCCCGTTGGCCTGAAATGCGGAATAGACATAAAGTAAATTGTAATTCCCATTTCGTAAAGGCGTTGTGAAATGAGGAATAGGCATAAAGCAATTTGTAATTCCTATTTCATAGTGTGACGTGAAACGTGGAATAGGCATAAAGTAATTTGTAATTCCCATTTACGTAGAAATGGAGAATAGGCATAAAGTAAATTGTAATTCTCATTTCGTAGTGTAGAAATCGAGGAATAGGCATAAAGTAAATTGTAATTCCTGATTTCTATGGGAAGGTCAGAGATAGGCATAAAGTAATTTATAATCTCTACTTCCAGTCCAAGAAATAGGCATAAAGCAACTTGTAATTTATTGGATAAGAGCAATAATCTAGAATCTGCAATGATTCGTAGTAGGCTCTTGATTGTGATGATATGACTTTCTAAATGTAAGTCATATCCACGGGATCGATTGAATAGGCAAAGTAGAATTGCTATTCATATTGATTGTAGTGAATAGGCAAAGTAGAAATGCTATTCTTAGCCTATAATGTGGATTATTAATCCCATTTCGGGAGGCTATATGAAATGAATTGAATAGGCAAGGTAAAACTGCTATTTATATGGGAATAGTGGGATAAGCAAATATAGTTGCTATTCGTGAATAAGATATGGTGACGTGAATTAGATGAAATGTAAGTGTTGTTTTCACTTACTTTCAGTGGATTAGAGATAGACATTATATAAATGCTATTTATGTTTTTAATCCAAGAAAAAGTATGACGTTTGATTGTAAGTCTTTAGACTTGATCGATTAACTAGAATCCGTGGTGATTCGTAGTAGACTCATGAATATGATGTTATGACCTTTGGTTTATTAGTCATACTTATGAGATCAGGTATATTCCGTTATTATGAGACAAGTACGTGTATGGTAAGAATGGTGGAGAACAGGTTTGTCTATATGGTTTGTATAATTCCAAAGTTGTTAATGTTTTAAATTGAATTTGAATGTTCTCACTAGGCGTTAGCCTAATTGTTCAAATTCAATGTTCTTACCAGGTGCAAGTTCAGAGAAGTATTGGGATGTGGGTAGAGAGCTTTTGGAAGTGTTCAACTTTTGAGTTAAGTAGAGGAGTTAGCTGATGCAATGAGGCTTTTTGGATGGATTGCTTAGATAACCTAGTTAATCTGATTATAGTTGACATGATTAGATTAATAGGTTATTGGGAGAATTCCATGTTTGTAAATACGAAACCTCATAGTTAATTCTCTTCTTATGAAAAAGTTTGGATGTTATTCTATCATAACTTGTTATAATTTGAGGTTCAAATTAGCCCTGATTTCTAGGGTGTTACAAGCGGCTTGGTTTGAAACTGGTTGCCAAAGAATAGATATTCTCTAAATACAAGTCTAATTTTTGAATGGAGAACTAAAGACACATTTACTGATAAAAAGCAACCGCAAAGTAATAACAAGCCAGGACCCACATTCAAATAGGTACCAAAATCTTCATGATTTGTTTTTTAGGTTTATCATGTGTGAAGCTCAATTTTAGATTGTTCAAACACGTGACCTGAAGAAAAGAGAATGTGGTTGATTTGTTATTTGTAGGGGGGCAATACAGACTTCTAAACATCTTAGTTTAGAACTCATACTTTATAGATTTTGAGTTCTGATTATTTCAGATCAGGACTCGGTCTTCAATGACTATGACTTCTGAATCTGTTTTAAATCTTAGTAATCCATAACTCATTTTCATTGTTTAAGGATTTCTATGTGCTAATTTTGTTCATATATTCCAGATATTGATCTTTTGCGCATGTTAAGGGGGAACTTATCTGACTCTAAATAAATTTATCATGATTTGAGGGGGAGTTATAAGAACTGCATTGACTGTAAGTTTCTTCTTATTCCAATCTCATATTACTTGAAAGAAGAACAACTTTCAATTATGGCAAACATTTTCTTAGTTGTTCAAACCACTTCTTTATTCTCAAACAAATTTTATGAATCTAGAAGTGTGAATTTAAATAAGTTCTTACAAGGATTTGAGGTTCATGTTTTGATCGTGTGTTTCCAAAGATTAATACTTGTGTATTATTTTTCTATAATTTCAAGTATTCATACATACCGGGTCGGCTTCTTTATTGACTTTGTTATTACCATATCTCATAATGAAACCTTTTTCGGTGGTAATACTCCCACTATTTTATTTTATATGAGCAACATATATTCTTTCCACTTATAGACAACATTCCAAATTTTGTATGAACCTTAAACTTTCATGCTTATCATTCAGAATATTTGATCTTTCTGACACATTGTCAAATTCTCAAACAAGTCTTTTGAACTCATTTCATTCTTTCTATATCCTTGATTTGAGAATTCTTCAAAGCTCAAATGCTCAAATAATGTTAATATTACTATGGAGCATTCATTCAAATGACAATGTGAATCAAATGATGAAATTCGTATTTGTTCAAGCTAAAATATTGAACAACACAATGTTTCTAGGACAAAATTTTAAATAGTGTGTGAGCATAAAGAACTTCTATGGATTCACGACAACCAATGTTTTCTACTCAAGAAGTTATCCTTGAGTTATTGAAGGGTGAAGGGTCTATATCAAGGAGTAGGGGAGATAACTCATACGGTTGAGAAATCTCATTGTGCCGAGGTAAAATGAAAATGAGAGTTTGGTTAGAAGTGAACATATTATTAAAAGAAAAATGGTGTGAGAATAGAGTTAAAAGAATAACAAAACTCTGTACCAACTACTTCTTAGTCGGGCACCCACATATACTGATTGGTTCACAATTCTTTGGTGACAATCATTGAAACAAGCAGTGAGCCCATGCCAACTCTTGCTTTAACCCCACTAGCTACTTGTTTCTTTCTTAACAAAGAAATGTTTCAAGTTTTAATGGGGAAGCAACACATAATCTATGTAATCTTCATTTGAAGGGTTTGGATATTGAAAAAGTAGGATTTCTGCCACACTTTCGCACTTTAATCATGCAAGTTGAGTTCGTTGAAAATTTGTTGTGTCTCAACAGTTTACTCATTTTGAGTCTGATAAAACATAAGTTGCTTCAGTCATTTCTAACACATGCACATATGCACATGGAATATTTTTCCTATCATAAAATTCATAGAGATTCATGTGTATTCTCAAGGATTGAATGGAAGCCCTACGGGAGTGAACGTGAAAAAGATCCTTTCCAAAGTACATCCATTGTACTAAGTGGCTCCATGGTAGGCTTTATTAACTGTTTCATCTCAACTTAAATTTTCTGAGTTTGAAAAGATTCAGAAACAAGTTTCTTTTGGAATTGATGGTTACTCAGATTAAATGGGGAGATTGTTACATGTTACACAAAGCATATGCTAATATTAAAGAGGTTTTGATGATCATGAAGTCAAAGAAAGTTTATCTATGGGAAGATAATACAAGGATATATTTTGAAGAAGACATGACAGTTTACAAAGATTATTGCAGTCAAAGAGAAAGTTTAAAGATAATCAAAGCAACAAATTCGAAAGAGAAGATAAAAGTTAATTTCAAGGTTATGATGATTCTTCTCAAATCGTTTTAGAAAATGATTTCTCGAGAAAAAAAATTAGGTTCATAGATTATATGAAGATTGTGATTTGGGAATATTGTTCCAAGACCAATCAGAGCTTATTTAGAAGATTTTTCAGTTGAAGATATTTTTATTTCAAGCAAAAGGGGGAGATTGCAAAATGTTGATCCAAACCCTCAATGATTTGATAATGACTCTCTGAGAAACACTTAGTGAAAATCATAAGTAGACAATATGTATTAATGTTTTGTCATCAAAGAAAATACTAAGTCTGTTTAGTATCACTGATGAAAACATATGCTTTAAATTACACATTCAGCGATACTGTTCATCAATAAGACCTGAGTCTGTTCAGTCTTAGTGATGATCGCTGATAATCTTAGTTGTTTATTTATGATCCCTAAAGACAAGTTTCACGTCAACTATGTTCTACGTTGAAGTCGAAGATCAAGCCAAAGAACCAGCGACAAGTCTACTAATGAACTGATGAGGATATCAACGAAGCCAAGATTTGTCCACTCAACGTGAAGTTTCAAGTAGAAGACTTCAGCAAACGCTGAACTTTATCACTTGATGATAAAGATCTATTCAGCGAACGCTGATCATGAAGTTTCCTCTACAAGTTACTTTTGTCTTACCCCCTTGCACGCCTCCGTACGATAAAGTCAGAATGGACATCCCTTTTGTCCAGAATCGTACAACCAACTCTGATTCTACACTATTCATCATGCGACCACTAGGTTGTCTACAAAGGTCAAACCATGCAACCAATCAACTGCTGCCACGTGTAAAGTTGTACTGATATGCATTAAATGCATGCAGTATATAAAGGAAACCCTACTTCAGAAATGAAGTGCTCGGCCATCTCCTTCTTACTATTTATGTGTGTTAGAATATTAGTCTTTAATATTCTTATCTCCTTTCTATCTTATTTCTAGTGCAAGAAATCTTAGTGATTCTCTTAACTTGTTTAGATTAGGTTTATTCCTTAATCTTGTTCCACAACAAGTTGTAAATTGTTTGATACATATCAATAAACAATTTAGAAAAGTAAAATCTGTGTGTTTGTATTCAACCCCCCCCAACAAGTGGTATCAGAGCAGATTGTTTAATCTCATAAACAAGAGCTTGCTTATACTAATCTTTTCTCTTCCTTGCTATTTTCTTTAATGCTTAATAACACAAACACAAACTACATTGACAATGGTTCTCTTGCAAAACCCCCTAGATTTTCCAGAGATAACTTCAATCTGTGGAAAAATAGGATGATACTCTTCTTAGAAAGTGTAGACCCTACTATGCCCCATTACATCGAAAATGGTCCATATATTCCTGTTAGAATTGATCCTGAAGTTCCAGGCACTACTACTAGAGTTGCCATTCCTGAAAGAATCATTCCTAAGGAAATTCACAATTGGTCTGATGAAGACAAGAAGAAAGTGGCTATCGACACTAAAGCCAGATCCATTCTTTCCATGGCTCTTCTTGACGAAGTCTACCATTCCGTCATGAACCTGAAAACCTCCAAAGCCATGTGGGACACAATCTGTGTTCAATATGACGGTACGTCTGAAGTCCAGGACTCAAGAAAGATCAACCTGGTAAGACAGTACGAAAGCTTCATTTATGGTAAGAATGAAACTCTCTCTGAAGTACATCAACGGTTTAACTGTTTAATTATTGATCTAAAAACCGTTGGTAAGGAATATTCTAACTTTGAGATCCTGACAAAGTTCTTAGAATGTTTACCTGAAAGCTAGGACAATTATGCAATGTGTCTCAATGTATCAAAGGATCTAAAATCTATGACTCTCTCTACCTTATTTGGCACTATGCTCAATCATGAGCAGTCGTGTCATCTTAAGAAAAATATGGTAAAAGATTCCAAAAGCACCCCTGTTGCTTTACTCTCAGAGTTACCTTCCACTCAGCGATCATCTATCACTATCACTGAGTTGGAGACTAACTATGAATGCTCATCAGATGCTGAGTCTTCAGATCTTGATGAATCTCTGGCACTCCTGGCTAATAAGTTCAGGAGATTCGCTAGAAAGAATAATTTCAGAAGGAACAAACCCCTTGCACTCACTAACAAGCCAAAAACACCAACCCCTGTTGATAAGGCTACCGCTACCTGCTTTAACTGTGAGAAAGTAGGACACTTTGCTAGTGAATGCAGGTCAAAGAAAGTCTTTAAACCCTCAGCTTTCTCCAAGAAATCCTCTAACCCCAGGGCTAGAGATGACAAGTATCAAAAGCTGAAAGAAAAGTATGCAAAGCTAAAAAGCTTTAAGAAGAAAGGCAAAGGCCTGATGGCTGACTTTAACTGGGCTGCCTCTGATGAAGAAGAATCATCTGACTCTGAAGAGGATGATGAGGCCAACCTCTGCCTCATGGAAAAGATAGAAGAAGAGGAAGAACAAACTGAAATTCCCTCTGCTTCATCTTCTACCTCTAAGGTATCAACTTCTTTCTTTACTAATATTTCAGATATTAATGAAGCTGATAGTCTTCGAAAAATTGAACTCCTGACTATAAATTTATATGATGCCATGAATGGCAAGAGAGAGAGAGAGAAAGGTTGTCGAAGAGAGAGAGAGAGGGGCTGCCGCCGTGGGAGAGAGAGAGGAAGCAGCCGAGAGAGAGAGAGAGAGACCGTGTCGTCGTTTCTGCCGGAAAAAGGGTGGAGGAAGAGTAACGTCGAGGTATATTCGTTGTCGTTTCTGCCATGGCTGCCGGCGGTGTGGCCGCCGCCGTACGCCGCCGCTGTGTAGGCAGGGGGTGTACGTGTGTGTGTGTGTGCGGGTGTGTGTGTGGGTAAGTCGGGGTGTGCGAATTGATGTGGTTTCTCCGGAAGTTATTAACCGTACCGCCGCCGCCGCCAACGGCCGCCACTACCGGAGGTGGCAGTGGGTGGTGCACGGTTTGCACAGCCCTAATAGCTTTAATCAATAAGTCACAGCTGAGTTCGGGTCTGATTGGCTTAAGTCGCGGCTTAATAAAAGTGTAGGCTATAATTATCATTTCATGTGGAAAGTGTCTTTTCTGTCCCTGTTTTATTTCGATCATAACTTTTCCGTCGTAGCTCGGATTGAGACGAAACTGGTGCCCACGGTTCACATTCTGTGCCAGACACACTTTTCGTGTTTTAGCGGAAGTCCGGTTCGGCCTCTAGGTAGGCTTAAAATGGCTGTTTTCACAGAAGGTCTGATCGTGGCAGTTTCGCGTCCCGTTTTTAGAAAATTCATATTAAATTGTAGAAAAATCGTTAGAGAGCGTACGATATGTCCCTGGAACCCTAAGACATAGAACTAATTGATTATGGAATAATATTTCTGGATTTATAAGCTTAAAGGGGGTTAAACAGGTTCCGAACAGACCTGTGTTTTTAGAGTAAAAGCTGAATTTTTCGTGTGTAAGCTTACAGTTGTGACTTTGGGCTAGGACTTCGTTGTGACGTTTGATATCACTTATTTAGGTGGAAAAAGGTGAGTTGGTGTTGGCCGGCTCGTTTTGCTGTTGAGGACATCTACTTTGCGTTGAGGTGGGTTCTCTCACTGTGTAGATAGGAATTGTATGCATGTTATGGTAGTTTGTATGTACTACTGTACTTGTGGTGTGAACTAGTTGTTTGTGGTGTGTAATATTTGCTTGGGTTAAATGCTTAGTATAAATGTGTGTTACATTATATCTCGGTGAGACCGAGGACTCGGTGGGACCGAGTAAGTGGATAGAAATGTTGTGGGAACTCGGTGGGACGAGTGTGTTACATTACAACTCGGTGGGACCGAGGACTCGGTGGGACCGAGGAAGTGGATAGAAATGTTGTGGGAACTCGGTGGGATGAGTGTGTTACATTACAACTCGGTGGGACCGAGGAAGTGGATGGAAATGTTGTGTGAACTCGGTGGGACCGGGAACTCGGTGGGACCGAGGAGATGGGTACATAATTACTTGTATGTGTTTACTTGCATTATGTAATTGTGGTGTTGTTGCTCATGTGTGGATAGGAGTGATGTGTATATAATTGCTATTTGCCCATGTGATGGAATTCACTAAACTTTGTGCTTACCCTTTTCCTATAAATGTGGTTTCAGGTGCTAGTGGCTCCAAGGCATGACGGGTACACACTGGCGCGCGTGAAGAGTTATTACAATTATGAGATTAGAATTATTATTTAAACGATTTACTTCCGCCGTTTATTATTAACGAGAATATTTATTATTAAGTTTGCAAACGAAACGGTTTTGGATTTTTAATGAGGTTTCATTTATTAAAATGCTTATTTTTAAAAGTTAAAATTTATTGTAATTTTTGGGACGTTACAACTTGGTATCAGAGCACAACTTGAGTGAATCAAACGCATCTCGGTGTGTTTGATCTCAAGTTGATGCTATGAAATTCTTCTCTTAAAATTTTTGGAAAATAAAAGAAAGGAAAACCCGTTTGGGAAACGGTGATCGAGGGCGCAGTGTGTACAGTCAGCCGGAGCCAAAGGGAAAGGTACAGTACTTAGTGTATTTATCGCTTTCTAGATCATAGGGTATGCATGCTAGATTGCCTATGTGGTTTACACTGTACTGTATGATGATTGCTTGCTAGTGGGAATTAATGCTAGTTATAATAGGTTGTTAAGCGAAGGCCCTATAGGTTGTATGCAGTAAGAATCACATAGCCTTAGAATATTTGATTTAGTTCTATTGCGCAACTCTTGTTTGAGTCCAACCGTTCTAGGATAGAATCTTGTATTCGAATGTCTATTTGATTCACGCTGCATGCGACTGGGTATTCGCGAGGCAACTCGTTATGCCTAATAGGGATTCCGTTGTAGCAAGGGTAGTGGGATGAGATGAAATTCCTAGTGAGCTGGGAAGAGTATTTACATATGAGTATGTATGCGAGATTGCTTTATAGAACATAGGAGTATGTATGCTAGATTGCTTGGTGCTTATTACACTGTACTGCATATTTGTTGCTTGCTAATAGGAGTTTATGCTAGCCTTGATAGGTTGTTAAGTGAATGCACTATAGGTTGTATGCGGTAGGAACCGAATAGCCTTAGAATGTCGGATTTAGTTCTATTGCACAGCTCTTGTTTGAGTCCAACCGTTGTAGGATAGAATCTTATATTCGAATGTCTATCTGGTTTTACGTTGTGTGCGACTGTGCATTCGCGAGGCGACTCGTCATGACTAGTGGGGATTTCGTCATAGCAAGGGTAGTGGGGTTGGGTGGAATTCCTAGGGAGCTAGGAAGAGTGTGTACATATGCCGGTGCGGGCATATGTGTATAGTTTTCGGCAGGGAACTACTTGGGCACTTCGGGACGGGACTCGAAACGAGTGAGGATAGGTGTGGAAGGTAGTAGTAGAGCTCCTACTATCTGAAGCACAGGATCCGTGCTAGAGTCGGGGAAAGTCACGAGGAATCCAAGGAGTTAAGCGTGAGCGTTGTTAGTGTTTGTTATTATGTGCTAATAACTTGTTGTAATATCTACCCAGAATAGCCATCACAAGGAGGAACAACAATAGTGAACCTACTAGTACAGGTGTGTACTTGATTTGCTTGAGGAGATGATCGTTGGGGTAGTGATGAAGGTTCTAAACTAGTAGTCGTTGGAATAGAAGGACGATTCTAGTATTAATCCCTTGGAGTGACGATAAGGATGAGGTTTGTTTTAAGTAGGCCATTTCGGGTCAAGATTGATGATTGTGCTAGAATCATGGGCTTATGGAGCAGACTTTGAATTGAGGAAAAACCGTAAGGATTATTGGACGTAATTTCCCAACTTTCCTAAGAGGTGTAGATGTCCGGATGACGATAGTGGACCGGAGAGATTTGGAGGGGTACGAGTCGAGACGTCGAATGTCGACTGAGTCATGCACAAAGTTTATTTTGAAAATAAATTGCATTAACTAATTCTTGTGTATCCAATCCTTTTATGGATTGTGTTTTGGAATTTTGGGAAATGTTCAGCACACACGAAATCTCGAATTATGGTTTTGAAAGTAGATGAAATCGTTTTATCACGGGAGTTGCAAACTTTGTTCGAATTTGTTTCATTTCGTAATTTTCCGACGGTTCTTTCGGGTAAGATGATATCCGTGTTTTGTGGTGTTTAAAATGTTGGGCAAGTGACTACGGCTTGTGACTTTAACATTGGAACTCCTCCACATATGTTAGAGTTGAGACGGAAAGTTACATTCCACGATGTCTGTATAAAACTATTTGAGTGAATTGGGTAAAATGAGTTTTGTTTTACGGCATGTTGAGTCGTGTGGGTTTAATTTCACGAGGTGCATATCTTATTTGTTTATGTGACCATTTGGGGAAATCTTGGAAATCAATTTAAAGAACCCCACCTTTTGAGATTTTATGAGGTTTTAGTCGATAATTGCAAATGATGGAAACGGATTGGTTTCTATCTTTAAGTTTGAAACTTGCACGAGACCGTTGTGTTTTATCAAAAATATATTTGTAAACCGTTTCATCGTTTTGTATGACTAGCCGACGCGCGTAAATTTTTTTTGGTGAACCCTGTGCCACGACATTTTATGTTTAAAAGGAGAAATTTTGGGGTCAAATGTCATGGGACTGATTTTGAAATTATGTGCACACTTTTGTCGCACCCGGTGTAAGGTCGAGCGGTTACTTTAAGTATATGTCATGAGTCAATCCATACTAGAACCGTGACGGTTCATTTTTAAAGAAATTATTTATTTCTCTTTGCGTTTTGTGAGTAAACTGAGCTGCAATGGAATGATTTCCAACATGATTTTCATATGTGGGATGAGCGTGTCTATTTTTGCGTAACTACCGACCTGGTTTTAGTAGTTTTATTGCATACGATCTTTTTGAGATGAAAAATCTTGACATTGAAAATATTTTGTAAATGATTTTGTAAACCATTTGGGAAATGCGCTTTTAAGTGTTATGTGTCATTTTGAGAATTTTAAGGGTGTGAGTCCTTTTGGAAAACTCTTTTGTTTAACCCGTGTTGAGTTTGGGACTAAAGTTGATTTTAGAGTATTGCTTGCTTAAACTTTATTTAAACGCGTTTTTGACCGACTCATGGGTCTAGCAAGCGTGGAGCATTTTGCTCGGTTTTGACTTTGAGATAGTCATGGGTCAATTGCACGGTTTTAATGGCTCGATGTGGAGTCTTGTTGATGGGTTGTTTTTGTTGCACAGTTTTGTATTTATGGCATGGTGAGTATTTACATGTTTGGGTGAGTGAGTCATTCCGGGATAGGCATGTTGTTGGTAGACTGTTTTAGATTAGATCCTTAGACACGTTAGTCAGTCGTTGGTAATGGTCGGTTGGGTATCTCGGGGTGGGACCCCGGTATTCATGTGTTATGACCTTGACTTTCCAGTAGGCACTCGGAGGATATAATCTTGAGCACTTACCTGGGAGGTAGATCCGATGTGCCAGGCCTTGAGGCGTTACCTGGGAGGTAGACGTCAAGGTGTATCCTCGATTCGGTGTAACTAGGCTTCGTAGAGCGAGTATGGAGGATAAGTAGACGGTGGAAGGCTGGGTATTCCACGCGTGCTGGTACTGTAGGCCGAATAGTATCAGCTAAGGGTATGATGCCCTTTGTGTTTAAGAGAATGAATGCGCAGTAACCTGTTTGAGGTAAGTAGTATATTTAGGTGTCGACTTTTGGGCTTGAGGCCAAACACCTGCAGTGTAATCGGAGAATTGTAGCCGATTTTAAGGTAATTATGGTGATGGTAGTAGTAACCCTGAGATGCTTAATTGTGATGAATGGTTATGGTGGAATGACCTTCGTGGGTGATTATAAATTTACTGGTTTGATTCGTGTGAGGTAAATTTTGGGGGTCTATTAGAACTCGTGGAAGTTAATCGACAGTTAATGGTAGAAATGATCGGATTCGAGTATCCTGTAGGGTATATGCGTGAGCAACGTTAGAATGGTTAGAGCTTAAAATTTGGAATCGGGATGTATGGAATATCTAAGGTTGGGAGACAACCGAAGTCGTTTGACTAGGAATGATTCCAGTTGTTGGAGTGTTCTTCGGATCGTATTTTAAGTGTTCTTGAAGGAGTTTCGTTGGTAAGAAAAGTATTCGAGAGATTTTTTTTAGACGGTGTGAGAAACTTAGATTCCAGTTAGTGAAAGTCCAGTGGCAACACCGAAAGGGTTCGGAGTGGACGTGGGAACCCGAAATGCAGATGCGCGAGAACTATCCCGTGTTATTTGTCGGTCGAGACTTCGAGGACGAAGTCTAATCCAAGTGGGGGAGAGTTGTAAAGCCCGTATCCCGGTATGTATTTTCTTCTTATTAATTCTTTTTTTAAGCTTTTATTTTAACGTGGTTTCCATTAGCGGGGTTAGTCGAATCGGACCAAAAAGTTAAATGAGTCAACCTTTTTGGGTTTTTGCAAGGAAAGGAAAGTTGAGGGGCTAATTGGGGCATATCACCAAAGTTTGGCAAGGGATCGGCCAAGGGACCGACCCCCTCCCCTTCCCCTTCGTTTTTCATCTTAGCAAACCCCCCCCCCCCCCCCCCAAACCCTTAGTCATCCCCTCCCCTTCCCCTTTGTGTTATCGGCGCCGAGAGAGAGAGAGAGAGAGAAAGGCTGTTGAAGAGAGAGAGAGGGGGGCTGCCGCCGTGGGAGAGAGAGAGGAAGCAGCCGAGAGAGAGAGAGAGAGACCGTGTCGTCGTTTCTGCCGGAAAAAGGGTGGAGGAAGAGTCACGTCGAGGTATATTCGTTTTCCCCTTTCGTTGTCGTTTTTCTTGTTGCCGGAACACCGTGAAGCACCACCACCGCCGCCGCAGCCATGGCTGCCGGCGGTGTGGCCGCCGCCGTACGCCGCCGCTGTGTAGGCAGGGGGTGTACGGGTGTGTGTGTGGGTAAGTCGGGGTGTGCGAATTGGTGTGGTTTCGCCGGAAGTTATTAACCGTACCGCCGCCGCCGCCAACGGCCGCCACTACCAGAGGTGGCAGTGGGTGGTGCACGGTTTGCACAGCCCTAATAGCTTTAATCAATAAGTCACAGCTGAGTTCGGGTCTGATTGGGTTAAGTCGCGGCTTAATAAAAGTGTAGGCTATAATTATCATTTCATGTGGAAAGTGTCTTTTCTGTCCCTGTTTTATTTCGATCATAACTTTTCCGTCGTAGCTCGGATTGAGACGAAGCTGGTGCCCACGGTTCACATTCTGTGCCAGACACACTTTTCGTGTTTTAGCGGAAGTCCGGTTCGGCCTCTAGCTAGGATTAAAATGGCTGTTTTCACAGAAGGTCTGATCGTGGCAGTTTCGCGTCCCGTTTTTAGAAAATTTATATTAAATTGTAGAAAAATCGTTAGAGCGCGTACGATATGTCCCTGGAACCCTAAGACATAGAAATAATTGATTATGGAATAATATTTCTGGATTTATAAGCTTAAAGGGGGTTAAACAGGTTCCGAACAGACCTGTGTTTTTAGAGTAAAAGCTGGATTTTTCGTGTGTAAGCTTACAGTTGTGACTTTGGGCTAGGACTTCGTTGTGACGTTTGATATCACTTATTTAGGTGGAAAAAGGTGAGTTGGTGTTGGCCGGATCGTTTTGCTATTGAGGACATCTACTTTGCGTTGAGGTGAGTTCTCTCACTGTGTAGATAGGAATTGTATGCATGTTATGGTAGTTTGTATGTACTACTGTACTTGTGGTGTGAACTAGTTGTTTGTGGTGTGTAATATTTGCTTGGGTTAAATGCTTAGTATAAATGTGTGTTACATTACATCTCAGTGAGACCGAGGACTCGGTGGGACCGAGTAAGTGGATAGAAATGTTGTGGGAACTCGGTGGGACGAGTGTGTTACATTACAACTCGGTGGGACCGAGGACTCGGTGGGACCGAGGAAGTGGATAGAAATGTTGTGGGAACTCGGTGGGACGAGTGTGTTACATTACAACTCCCTGGGACCGAGGAAGTGGATGGAAATATTGTGTGAACTCGGTGGGACCGGGAACTCGGTGGGACAGAGGACTTGGGTACATAATTACTTGTATATGTTACTTGCATTATGTAATTGTGGTGTTGTTGCTCATGTGTGGATAGGAGTGATGTGTATATAATTGCTATCTGCGCATGTGATGGAATTCACTAAGTTTTGTGCTTACCCTTTTCCTATAAATGTGGTTTCAGGTGCTAGTGGCTCCAAGGCGTGACGGGTACACACTGGCGCGCGTGAAGAGTTATCACAATTATGAGATTAGAATTATTATTTAAACGATTTACTTCCGCCGTTTATTATTAACGAGAATATTTATTATTAAGTTTGCAAACGAAACGGTTTTGGATTTTTAATGAGGTTTCATTTATTAAAATTCTTATTTTTAAAAGTTAAAATTTATTGTAATTTTTGGGACGTTACATCTTCCTTAACACAATCAAAGCGATGGGGATCGACAAGTCAGAGATCATTTGTCGCTCGACAGTCTTGGTTGGATTCAACGGTGACTCGTGTAGCACTATCGGGGAGATTACTCTTCCCATATATGCTAAAGGAGTCAACAAGCAAACCAAGTTCAATGTGATCGATTTTTCTTTAGCTTACAATATAATTCTGGGCCGACCACGGATGCACGACATGAAGGTCGTGCCCTCGACGTACCACCAAACAATCATGTTCACGATGCCATGGGGAGTCTAAGAAATAAAGAGTGAACAGAAAATTGCTCGCAAATGCTACAAAGCTACATTGAAACCCCAGAAGAAGGAAATATAGCAATTACAGGTCCAGGATGTCCCGGAGTCTATCCTCGACAAGGACAAACCTGACAGTACCGTCCTCATAGGATCATCACTCGATCCTGCCATCAAGGAGAGACTAATTTCATTTTTGCAGGACATGCTGATTGTTTTGCATGGACGCACGAAGATATGGTTGGCATCGACCAAGACGTCATTTCCCATAAACTGAATGTCGATTCGTCGTATAAGCATGTCAAACAAAAACGACGCAAGTTTGCACCAGAGCGAAACAGAGTAATCAACGAAGAAGTTGACAACCTGCTTAAGACCGGAAAAATCTGGGAAGTAAAATACCCTGACCGGCTGGCCAACGTCGTGGTCGTACAAAAGAAAAACAGGAAGTAGAGGGTGTGCATCGACTTCACAGACCTCAACAAGGCTTGTCCGAAATATCCCTTTCCACTACCACACATCGACGCAATGGTCGACACCACTGCTGGTCATGAACTCCTGATGTTCATGGACGCTTATTTTAGATACAACCAGATCCTAATGCATACTACCGACCAGTAAAAAACCGCCTTTATGACGGATAAAGGTATTTATTGCTACAAAGTTATGCCCTTCGGTTTGAAAAATGCAGGGTCGACATATCAAAGACTAGTCAACAAGATGTTCAAAGACTACCTTGGCCACACGATGGAAGTGTACATCGATGACATGCTCGTCAAGTCGAAACAAGTAGTCGATCATATCGACCATTTGAGGAAGTCATTCGACGTCCTCAAGGAGTACAAGATGAAACTAAATCCTACGAAGTGCTCCTTTGGCGTAATGTTAGCTCCAATCTTTATGTTTAAAGAAGTATTGAAAAATAGGCTAAGTGTAGACATCGACAGAGCCTCTGTCAAGACACCGATAGAAGATCCAAGTGAAGACTACTGTTCACAGAAGACAAGGCCACATAGCCTCTGTCATACTTGACAGAGCCTCTGTGGTATGAAGACTGAAGACTTAGAAGATTATCTGAAGATCAAAACAAAGACGATCGTGTTTCTCACGTTCTCTGATGTACGAAGATCCTGAAGATCATTCGTACAAGGCGTGCCCAGCACACTCCACATGTCAACCTCTGATGGGTTACAGCCTTTGCAGATTGCGGCGCACTACATTAACGTTGTACCTGTAGCAGATCACGTTGTTGTCTTTTACCCTTAGTCCTTATTGTCTAAAGCTTGTCCCTGATGAACAATATAAATAGAAGGCTCATGTTGAGCTCTTCCATTAACTTTGCACGACACACACACCCATTAGAGCTGAATTCTTATTAAACTTTCGGTGTTCTTGGTGTTCTTGATAATCAATATACAGTGAATCATTGAGTTAAACATTTGTGTTATTTCTATTTCACATATTTGATATTGTGTGTTTTTCTACCGTATAATATCTTTTAGTTCGTTAAAACGCTTCCGCACCCTTATCTGTTTGAACTATTAGATATAAATATCATTGTTGAGTAAAATCGGGATCAACAATTGGTATCAGAGCCATCCTTGATTTTCTATATCAAAAGATCCTCTCTTACAATGATTTTTGGTAGAAACTTAGACTGATTTTAACCTATTCTTCATATTTTTAAAACAGCCTCTGTTTTTCTGCCATTCTCGACAAGTTCGACTTTGGTAAACTTACAGAACCTGTTTCTTCGGTTAAAACTCTCCATTTTAGTGCATTGTTAAAGACTTTTAAGTTTATAAGCTCTTTCCTACAAATCTGACCCATCATCAAAAAGTTTCAGTTCATACTCTGTTTTCTGGTGTTTTTCAAACCATCTAAAATGGCAAACACCAACAACTTTTTCACACCTGGTTCCTTAACAAAACCACCCACTTTGCTTAGAGATGAGTACCCTCAGTGGAAGATACGAATGATTCACTTCTTCGAGGGTACTGACAAAGAACTTGTTCACTATATCCACAACCCTCCTTTCGTTCCCATGGTCACAGTACCACGTGTACCAGACATAGATGATACTCTAGAGATTCCTAAGCACGAAAAACCAAAGACAAAGGATAAATGGTCTGCTCCAGACTCGGAGAGATACGAAATTGATCAGAAGACCAAGAGATTTCTAATAATGGCCATTCCCAATGACCTCTTCCAATCCCTAGATGTGTGTGAATCTGCATACGATCTATGGAAGGAACTGGAAAAACAATTGGAGGGAGGGGCCAAGACTCAGAAGAATCGCAGAGCCCAATGCATCAACGAATACTACGCATTCAAAGCTCTGCCGACATAGTCTCTGCAGTCAACCTATGACAGGTTCAACTCTCTCATCAACAAGTGTAAGAAGTTTGGAATCCACAGAACCTCTGAGGAGAACAACGTCATGTTCCTAAAGAGCCTAAATGAAGAATGGCTCCAGCTGTCTATGTCTCTGCAAACTAATCAGGACTTAGACACCTGGACTCTGTCGGATCTTTATGGAACATTGGCAGTCCAAGAACCTCAGATTGCACATGCAAAAGCTCAAACCAGTGTGCCTCTTGCACTTGTTGGTAAGGCGACAAAAGCTAAGGAGAAACCAAAGGAGAAGTCTGTGGAGGAGAAGAAAGAGAAGAATAAGAAGGTGTTGGTCGGTGATAGTGAAGAAGAGGAAGTGGTAGAAGAAGAGGAGGCAACAATGGCCTCAATAGCTAAATCTTTAGCTCTTTTGACAAGGGAATTCAGCAGAGGGTACCAGAAGAAGTCAGGTTATGAACGCAATGGCAGAGATGGTCGGGGTGGGAAGTATGAGCCAAGGAATTAGGGAAGAGAAGATGGAAATGACCAACAGAGGTCAGGTGACAGAGGTGGTGACCAACAGAGGTCAGGTGACAGAGGTGGTGACCAACAGAGGTCAGGCGATAGAGCTGGGAATGCACCCCAGAACCAGGGATGTTACAATTGTGGCAAGCCAGGCCACTATGCGGCTGACTGTAGGATCAAACCCAATCGCCCTCAGAGGGACTCTGCTTTCTATAAAAAGAAGTCAGAGTATTACGCTCAGAAGTCGCTCATGGTGGAGCAAGAAATCTGGCAGTCAGATGAATCCTCTGACGATGGTGAAAAGAAGAACGCCCTGTTCTGCGGGATGGCAGAGGTCAGCTCCTCCGACTCTGACAGTGAGGTATCCACTTCTGACTCTTCCTCTAATGAAACAGAAGCTGATTTGATTAAACTGACTATTGAACACACTGAACTTAAAAGGACTTGTGAAAATATCCAGAAGAAGATTGCATTTTTTGAAAGAGAAGCCAAACTTCTTACTCAAGAAAAGGCAAAAATATTTAAAGAAAAGGAAGATATTGAGACTAACTGGCATAAACATCTAAATCCTTTAAAAGAAAAGATTTCAGAACTCAACTCTGCCTTAAAAGCTAAATCTAAAGAACTTATGGATGTTGAGAGCGACAGAATGAATATTCTTGCTCTTAAACACTATTTTCAAAAGGAAAGAGAAGTCCTTCATCAAGACCTACTCAGAAGAGACCTTTTAATTAAAAAATATCAAGATGCACAGAAGGTATACGAAAAGGTCAATACACAAATAGGATGAAGGGGAATTGGCTTCTGTGATATAGATCCATATACTGGAAACAAAAGAAACAAGTCCCTGTCTTCTCTATTTCATATTGGGAGTACAAGAAAACCTGGTTTTCCATACTTACTCTCTGTCAGCAAAAGGCGAAAAGTCTCTAGGGAACCTCACCAGAGGAAACCTCTAAAAATGATAAATGTGTGGTTTGAAAACACAGATCTGTCATCTTCAGTCTCTGTCAAAAGAGAATCCAAACCTAAGAGATATCTGAAAACTCAAGATCAGATAGGAATCTTCAAGTTTGGTGACCCTGAGACTTAAACACAGGTTGCTTTTGTCTGCACTATAGATTCTGAGCCGAAACTATCTGCAGAGGCACCTGAATTCTTGCCCGCTTCTTCAGAAGAAAAACTGAAAAACATTTCTGAAAATAAGTTAATGGAAATTGGTAAAAACAATTTCTATGAAAACCTCTGTACATCCTATGTCGAACAAAAACTCTCTGAGGAAATCTTGATGAAAACTTCTGCTGATTTGGAAGATAGTCCCGAAGAAAAGGATGAAAGTGAGTATGACACATGCTCTGAAAAAAGTCCAGCCTCTGTCGACAGAGATCTTAATGACTCAACCTCTGTATATGAGGATTACTCATCCTCTGACGAATCTGAGACTGACTCAAATAAGTCAGAAATAGTTCCTTGTGCTTCAAAGGGATTTAAACTTCCCTCTGGAATTCTTAACAGAACCATTCCTCCTAGGGAGAAAAGTACAAGTGTTCCTATTTGCCCGAACTTTTTGGACATGTACATACAAGCCAAAACCTCTCTTGAGCTTGAGAAAATCAAACAACAGAAGGAAGTGTCCTCTCAAAATCCAACGAGTTCTAAAACTTCAAAACCCTTAAGGCCTTTTAAAGAAAAATTAACTTGGCAACAAAAGGGTAAATGGGCTGAAAATAACAAATCTTTTTCTTCTGTGATAGTGAAACCTGCAGAAGTTCACCACAGAGGAAGGGGTCCACAGAAGGCTACTCTCCAAAGAGAATTTTCAAAACAACAGTCTAATCTACATAGGTCTTCTTGTATAAGGAAGTCAGATGCTAGGGTAGATTGTAATAATAAAGCCTCTGTACCCTGTTTCAATGTTTTTAATGAGAAGTTCAAGCAAATTTTTTCGCATATTCATTATTGTCATTGTTTTGAACTTATGCATCAATTGAACAAACACTTTTCTAGCCCACACTGTTTCCTCTCTTTACCCAAAAGGAATGCAAAATCTAAGGGAAAGAAGAAACAAACTGGTTTTTCAATAGAAGCTAAAACCAAACCCAAGGATGCTAAGGAAACCTTAAAGACCCCTAACAAATGGGACCTATTTGGATATGGGTACCTAAAAATCTCTGATTGTGTTACAGAGGAAGTATGTTCCGATCTGGTATCTAGACTCCGGATGCTCGCGGCACATGACTGGCAACAGAGGTCTACTATCCTCCTTCAAAGATAAACTTGATGCAGGATCTGTGACCTTTGGTGACAACAAGAAGGGGTATATTAATGGCTATGGAGTCATAAAGAACGAAAACATAACCGTTTGTAAAGTTGCATATGTGGATGGCCTTAAACACAACCTACTAAGTGTTAGCCAACTTTGTGATACGGGTTTCGACGTCATGTTCAAAAGAACCTTCTGCTCTTTGCAAGGTGAGGACACTGGAGTCGAACTTCTGCGAGCCGAGCGAAAAGGAGATCTGTACCTCATGAACTTTAGTGCCAAGAACAAGAAGGACAAGCTCTGCCTTGTTGCCTGTAAAAACGAAGAAGCCTGGTTATGGCACAACAGGTTCTGCCACTTAAACTTTCATACTCTTGATAAGCTTGTCAAACTTGATTTTGTCAAAGGTCTACCAAATGTTAAATTCACTAAAGATCATTTGTGCTCGGCCTGTAAAATGGGCAAACTCAAAAGAGCTACCCATAAAGGCAAAACTGATGTGTCCTGCCCAAGGCCTCTGTATATGCTGCATGTTGACCTCTGCGGTCCAATCGCTACACAGAGCCTTGGTGGCAAGAAATATATACTTGTGTTGATTGATGAATACTCGAGATATACATGGGTGGAATTTGTCAGAAAGAAATCAGATGTTCCTAACATTCTGATAAACCTAATGAAAAGAATCCAGGTTCTGTATGAGTGCAGGATTCAAAAGTTGAGAAACGACAATGGCACAGAATTCAAAAACTCTGTCATTGAAGCTTACCTCACAGAAGAAGGCATATCACATAACTTCTCTGCTGCACGCACCCCACAACAGAATGGCGTGGTTGAACGAAAGAACCGCATTTTTGTAGAGGCTGCAAGAACTATGCTGACAGCATTTGGATTACCAATCTCTTTATGGACAGAAGCTGTATCGACCGCATGCTACACCCAAAATCGATCAACCATAGTAAAGAGGCACATCAAGACACCTTACCACTTGATAAATCAAAGGCGACCAAACATCAAGTTCTTCCATGTATTTGGATGCAAGTGCTTCGTCCTAAACGACAGAGAAGCTAGAGGAAAGTTAGATGTGAAAACAGAGGAAGGCAAGTTCATTGGGTACTCTGCCACCTCAAAGGCCTACATAGTTTATCTTCTGCGTTCCAGAACCATTGTAGAGAGTATCAATGTCTCTTTTGACGATTCCTTTCAAAAGACTTCTGAACAAATCAGTTCAGAACTCGGTCTCAAAAAGGAATCCTCTGGCATCTCGTCCACAAGAGAAGCAGACCTAAATCTGCTATTTGAAGAGATGTTCCACGATGATATTGATCCCTCTGTCGGGGCCGTCAGAGCCTCTGAAGAATCATCTTCTGCAAACCAGACTGAGTCAGGTATATCTCTAACTGGCCCATTAAATACTCTATCCTCTTCTGTAAATCATGCAGATGCAAATGCCGAGGGGGAGCGAACAGAAGATGATTCAAGCAAAGATACAACAACAGAGGCACTGGAAATACCTACTCCAGCTACAACAGAGGAAGCAATACCAGAGGAAAATGAGGATTCAGTCTCTACATCCTCAGAGGAACCAATTCCATCTCTTATCCCAATACCCCCACAAGCTGCAACACCCAGTTCAAGCACATAAGTACCTTCCACTACAGAGGTTGCACCAGAACAACAGGGTGTAACCACAGAAGTTCATCTAGATGATGCTAATGACCATCTCCCCATAACGACAAAGTGGACAATGGACCATCCTCTAAGCCAAATCATTGGCAATCCTTCTTAGAAAGTCAAAACAAGATCAGCCACTGCTAACTTTTGTTTCTTTACAAATTTTATCAGTATGATCGAGCCAAAACGTGTCTCTGAAGCCCTAGATGATCCAAACTGAGTAGATGCAATGCAGGAAGAGCTTCTACAGTTTGAGAGAAACAAGGTATGGACTCTACTTCCTCTGCCACGAGGAAAACAAGCAATAGGGACTAAATGGGTCTTCAGAAACAAGAAGGATGAGGATGGAGTGGTCATTACAAATAAAGCGAGATTGGTGGCCAAGGGATATTGCCAAGGGATATTGCCAAGCAGAAGGCATTGATTACGATGAGACTTTTGCCCCTGTTGCACAGCTCGAAGCAATAAGAATCTTCTTTGCCTTCGCAACCCACAGAGGCTTCAAAGTTTTTCAAATGGATGTAAAATCTGCCTTTCTGAATGGTCAAATCCAAGAAGAAGTATACGTCCAGCAGCCACCAGGGTTTGAGAGTGCCAAGTACCCAAACTACGTGTATTATCTCGACAAAGCTCTGTATGGACTGAAACAGGCTCCAAGAGCATGGTACGAACGACTCTCAACCTTTCTTCTCGATAATGATTTGGACAGAGGTACAACCGATACTACTTTGTTTTATAAAAGAAAAGGTGATGAGATTCTGCTTGTACAGATCTATGTGGATGACATTATTTTTGGTTCTACAAATGAACAACAGTGCAAAGATTTTGAAAAACTCTTGCAGAGTGAGTTTGAAATGAGTATGATGGGAGAATTAAACTTCTTCCTAGTACTTCAAGTAAAACAATCATCAGAGGGAATTTTTATAAATCAAGCTAAATATGTCTCTGACATTCTTTCGAAATTCAGGCTCTCTGATGCCTCTGTAATGAAGACCCCCATGGCCACTGGAAATAAGTTATACTCAGATCCAGATGGTAAATCTGTAGAGTGCAAGCTCTATAGAGGCATGATTGGGTCCCTTTTATACTTAACAGCAAGTAGACCCTATATAATGTATGCTACATGCCTCTGTGCAAGATATCAAGCTAACCCAAAGGAATCCCACCTTTTTGTTGTAAAGAGGATCTTCAGATACCTTAAAGGGACCAAAAATCTTGGGCTCTGGTATCCGAAGAACTCTGGCTTTGATCTTAAGGCATACACAAATTTAGATTATGGAGGATGCAAGCTTGATCGAAAAAGTACCTATAGGAGTTGTCAATTCCTGGGTGGCAAACTAGTCAGCTGGACTTCGAAGAAGCAAAATTGTGTGTCTACATCTATAGCAGAAGCTGAATATGTTGCTGCTGCTAGCTGTTGCTCCCAAGTTCTGTGGATGAAGACTCAGCTAAAGGACTACGGTCACATCATATACAAGATATCCATCCTCTGTGATTCAAAAAGTGCCATTGCAATCTCTGCCAATCTTGTACAACACTAAAAAACAAAGCATATCGATATCCGTTACCACTTTCTGAGGCATCATGTTGAACACGGCACAATTGAGATGTACTTTGTGTCCACTGAATACCAGCTTGCAGACTTATTAACCAAAGCACTTGATGAGAAAAGATTCATTTTCTTGGTAAGTAAGTTGGGTATTATAAACATGAGTTGAACCCTTAGTAAGTAAGACTTGATCCTCTTGTGAATACGTATATATTTAAACTCTTTTGTATGTAAATTCCTTATCATCAAAAGTTCTGCACCCAACAGAGCTTCTATGGGAATTCTCAGAACCTCTGACAATCTCCACAGAGCCTCTGGTGAGTTTGACCTATGTTCTATGCACTACTTATCTCATTTGATCCAAGCATAGGTCAAGGGGGAGCAGAAGGAGACCTTGAATTAGTCTACAGAAGTGGTTAATTCAAGGGGGAGCCAAAAGAAGATATGTGATCAACCAAATTCACAGAAGTCAGGTATTATGCCGAGCAAAGAAAACCAAAAGGAGAATGTCTCGAACAAAACCTTTTCCAAAACAGTTTTTGTTAGTGCATAAAATGTATTCAAAATTTTGTGTTTAATGGTAAATAGTCAAAGCATTGTAAAAGTCAAAGTAGTGGCATTAAAGGTCAAAGTCAAGGAAATTAGAGTGGAAAGTCAATGTGTATAAATAGGATGTTGTAATAGAATTAGAAAGTAAGTCATCCATACGTACATTGAGAGAGAGTGGGCAAGATAGAGGGATGACAACCTAGAGAGAGTTTAGAGAGAGAAAGGGGATCTTAATTCCAATCTTGTATCTTTCTCATCTTTAATGAAGAGTTCTTGAATTACACATTGTTACTTGATTAGAACTGGGATCACAAGTGGTATCAGAGCTTAATCAGATCGGATTATGCACAATTCAATCCATATTGAAGAATTTTTTGTCAATTTTTTAAGAAATGTGAAGTTCTTGAGTTTTTGAGATTTTTCTTATAAAAATCATCAAAATTCGGAATTTGATTGTGTTTTTTGGTACATAAGTGATCGATTTAGTGTTTCTAACAAGTCTGTGCAAGATACTGGATCAAAGGAACATCATTTGATCGATTGTTTGGTGACTTTTCGAGGTTTTTGGAAGTTTTATGTTTTGGATCGAAAGGTAGTGATTTTGTGCGTTTTTGGTAGTATAATCTGAACAAGAGGTGTTCAGATAGTGTTCGCGAAGTGATCTGCAAAGTTTCAGGTCAATTGGTTGTGGTTTGAGTGATTTAGATGACTTAGAAAGTTTTTGGGGTTCGACATTCATAACTGTCGTACGATACTGTGTTCATAAACTCATAAATGTCGTACGATATTGTGTTCATAAACTCATAACTGTCGTACAACACTAAACTCATAACTGTCGTACAACACAACACTCATAACTGTCGCACGATACTTACTATTCATTTGGTATTGTCTTACAAGTGTTGTAAGACAGTTACTATTCATTTGGTATTGTCTTACAAGTGTTGTAAGACAGTTACTATTCATTTGGTCGAAACTGATATATTTTTCTTACTTTTTGCAGGTTTGCCGATTTAAAGTCCAGTATTCCGCATTAATTTTTCGGAATTAATTTTTGAACAACAAATTTATAATTTGTTTTTTCAAAATTTGATTTTAAAAATTTTTCTGACTTTAATCGATTTTTCTCTGATTATCGTGTGTGCATAATTCTACTTCTCACGAAGTATCTGACAACGATCATTTTTAATTTTTTTCAGGTAACAATGGATGAGTTTTATATGAAAGAATATTTTGATCCACCGAAGGCGAGACTAAGTGCTACATAGCAAAAGGAAAGAGAAGAAAACGCAAATCTGAGTCAAACTATTCTTGATAAATCTATCATAGATCACCAAGAAAAGTTTGATGAGGATAAGAAATTTTCTGATTGTCAAATATCCGAGCTTAAAAAGAAAATCAGTGATTTGGAAGAAAAACATAATGAGAGCGAACATTCTTTGACAAGTCTTTCAGACCAAAATACAGAATTTTTAAATAAAATCAAAGATTTGGAAAAGAATCTATATTTGAGAGGTCAAACTGACCAAACAATTTTCCTGAATAAACCAAGACTTGTAAACAATGTCAACAAGTATTGGGGACTTGGTTACGAAAACCCGAAACATTTGGCCAAAGCTAGCTGTGCATTGCTAACAATATATAATTTCGAATGTTTAAGGTATGCACGATATTGGCCAGAATTTGAAATTCCTTGGACTGGTGTAAAGGAGACTTTAGAAGAGGAAAACAGAAAAAGATTCTTAACTACTCATATACAACTTCCATTTTGCTATACTCGTGAGACGGAGAAGATTCTCAACAATCTAAATAAACCGCTTCCAGATAACTATTTTGACATTTGTGCTACAAAGCCAGTCAACAACTAAGTCTTTGAAACTAAGAAATATGTTCCTACATTGGTTCTAGAAGGGAAAATTGTTGAACTTAAATATCCCGTGCAGAACAAAGGATCAAATTTGAATATGAAAATGATCTCCTTTCAACTGTTTATTCAAATAGTTTTAAGGAAATATCATCTAGTTTCAAAGACGAGGTGAAAAAGGAGACTGTCAAAATTGAACATGCTTTGATCAAAAAGTTTTATGTTTCATTAAAAGCCATTTTTGATGCTAAACAAAAGATTGATCACAAATGTCTCCAACTTTCAAAGAAAGTGGAAGATCTTGAAAGTATTCTTCTCTCCGAGCATACACAATTTGAGAATGAAAAGGTCAATTTCGTTAATGAAACAAATTGTTTCGAGGAAAAGATTTGTGAACTCTCTCAAAAGATCATGATATTAGAAACCGAATTGCAAAAGGAAAGAAAATTTTCCAATGATAAAACAAAAATATCTGATATTGAGAAAGTTTTAAATCTTGAATGCGAACAATTTGAAAACGAAAAAGTTGTATTTGAAATTGAAAAACATTCATTTGAAGAGAAGTTGACTGTTTTGTTAAAGACAAAAACTGATTTAGAGATTGTCTTAGAAAATGAAAGAAAGGAATTTGCTTTGAAAAACGGGTTCAATCTTGAGGAAAGCAACTTTCTTAAAGAACAAAATTGTGAACTTTCTCAAAAAGTGATGACATTGGAAAAATCTTTGAAAGAAGGAAAAATTAATACAATGTCTGATTTTGAAAACACTTTCAATCTTGAAAGAGCACAGTTTGAATTTGAGAAAGTCAGATTCGAAAATGAAAAACAATCTTATGAAAAAAGGATAATTGAGCTTTCTCAAGATGTGGATGAGTTAGAAAAGGAATTGGCAAAAGAACGAAAAGAAAATGATTTCAAAAGATGGAATACACCTGAGTCTACTAAGGATTTTGAAGTTCACAATGTCGATTCTGATTCTGATTGTGATTATGTGCCTAATGATCAAGTTTTCGAAACCAAGTCAAAGCCAAAAGATAATGATAAAGGAAAAGCTTGTTTGTTTGATTTCTAAAGGAAGCTTCAGGACCATACAGATTTTATCATCACTGAAGAAAAACATTCAAGTACTTTTTCTAAAGGTGAGTGTTCAAACACAAAGACACCACCTTTAGAGAAAAGAAAGAAGGGTAACAAGTCAAAGACAACTCCTGTTCAAAGTTCTCAATGTTCTAATTCTAAATCTTCTATTGGTTCAAATACACCTATCTACAAGCCTGTGAAGATGGAATGGAGAGTTAAAGGTACAACACCTTTAAAGAATGATGTAGCAAAATCATTTGCTTCCACATCAAATGCCAAGAAGAACAACACTCTGAAAGGTAAATTTTCTGCTAAACATAATCCTATTCATTCCGCAAATCATCTGATTAGGTTGGCACATAAGAAAATTTGTTGTTCTTACTGTGGATCAAATTATTTTGTGCATAAAGATTATACTTCTTATTGGTACGGTGCTTACAGTATTCCTTCATAGAGATCTACACCTAACACACTAGGACCCAAGTCCCATTGGGTACCAAAATCTGCTTAATTTGTTTTGCAGGTTCATCATGTGTTGTGCTGAATGTTACATATATATCACACACATGACTGAAAACAGAAGAGAAGTGGTGCAAATTTTTGAAGAGTACATGTGCCATTAAGGGGGAGCAAAAGAAACAATGGCTTCTAAACATATCAGTTTAGAACCCGTTCTTCAACGTGTTTGACTTCTAAACACATCAGTTTAGAACTCGTACTTATTTGTTTTAGACTTTGAATGTTACATCTACTAATCTTGTTCGATTAAGATCTTTGCAGATTTTGAGGGGGAGCTTATCTGATTTTTAAATCAGTCGATCATGATTTGAGGGGGAGCTTAAACGTTTAACTGTATGTATCTTCTGAACTTAATCTGAGATTGTTTGAAAGAAGAACGACTTTCAAGCATGAAAAACGTTTTCTTAAATGTTCAAACCACTTCTCGATTCTCAAACAGATTTTATGAATTTAGAAGTGTGATTTTAAAGGTTTTTCCTATATATATATAGATCTCGGATTGTTACATCATCATTTTTGACCGTGTGTTTTTAAAGATTAATACTTGTGTATTATCTTTTCTATACTTTCAAGTATTCACACGCACCGGTTCAGCTTCACATTGACTTTGTTATTACCATGTCTCAAAACGAAACATTTTTCGATGGTAATACTCCCGCTTGATTTCAAAGTTTGTTGAGCATCATATTCTTTCAGCGTAAGAGAATTAAGCGTTTCATTCAAAGATTGTTTATATTTGTTCATATAAACAAAATATCCAATTCTTTGATACCCTAAACCTTACATGATTATCATTCATGTGATTTGATCTGATTGATACATTGTCAGATTCTCAAACAAGTCTTTCGAATTCATTTCATTCATTCAATATCCTTGTTTTGAGAAATCTTCAAAGATCAAATGCTCAAATCTTCATGATATTATTGAAGAGCATACTTTCTGATGGCAATGTAAATCAAATGCCGATATTCTTAATTGTTCAAGATAAACTATTGAACAACGCAACATTTTAGGACAAAATTTCATGGGAATCAGTGTGAGATATTTTACAGAACTTCTATGGATCCACGTTAACCAGTGTTTCCTACCCAAGAAGTTATACTTGAGTGATTGAGGGGTGAGGGGTCAAAATCAAAGAGTGGGGGAGATTACTCATACGGTTGAGTATCTCATTGTGCTGAGGTAAAATGTAAATGAGAGTTTGGTTAGAAGTGAGCGGATTAAAAACAGAAAGAGGGTGTGAGAACAGAGTTAAAAGAATAAGAGAACTCTGCACCAGCCACTTTCTGAGTCGGGCAGCCACATTACTGATTGGTTCACATTCTTTGGTGACCATCATTGAAACAGGCAACTAGCCCATGCCAACTCTTGCATTAACCCCACCAGCTACTCATTTCTTTCTTAACAAAGAAATGTTTCAATTTTCTTGCGGACGCAGCATATCATCTATCTGATCTTCACTCGGAAGGTCTAGATATTGAAAAAGAAGGAAGTTTGCCCCACCTTCGCTCTTCATTCATGCACATTGAGTCCATGGAAAACTTGTTGTTGTCTCAATAGTTTACACAATTTGAGCCTATAATTTTCAAGCATAAGTTGCTTCAATCATTTCTACACAAGCACGTACACACAAGGAATATGTTTTCTTGTCATAACGTTCATAGAAATTTCCTTTGTGGTTTTTCGATGATTGAATGGAAGCCCTGGAGGAGTGAACATCAAAAAGCTCCTTTCCAAAGTGCATTTGTTGTACTAAGTGGCTCCATGCAACTTACAGGCATTATAAGTGATTCATTCGTTGTTTCAGGGTTACCACTTTCATTTTGTCTGAATTTGAAAAGATTCGGATAAATACTTTTGGAATTGACGGATAATCAGATCAGAAGGAGGAGATTGTTATTGGTGTATTCAAAGATTGTTGAAATTGAATTTTTTTTTGATGATCATGATGCTCACAATCATCAAAAAGGGGGAGAAACTATGAAAGTTTCAATTTCAAGATAAAGTGAAGTTTTATTGAGGTCAAGAAGCTCGAGTTAAAAAGTCGAGATGTTTCAAGATGTTTCGAGATGATTCGACAAAGATTCAAAGTTCAAAGATGTTCATTGTCGAAGAAGTGAAGATACACAGTTCAAGATATTCAAAGCTTCTCAAAGCTCAAAACCCCGTTAAAGCTCAAAAGCCATTTCATGTTCAAAGACTGAAGATATTTCTCAAAGATGCAAAGATCCATGCTACGATGTTTCAAAGATTCGTGTTATAAAGATCGGTGATACGAAGATTCAAGAAGATGAAGATTTTGTTTGAAGACTTTGACCTACACCACAAAGATGTGAAGTTTGCATTTCGAGACTTTGATGATTATTTGATTTTGAAGATCCAGTTAAAGACTAAAGCAGTCAGATTGGATTTCTGAAGACCACGCTTATTCGAAGATTCTTCAGAGTTATTGTTCAAAGATTGTTCTTCCTTCAAAGCGAAGAGAGAGAATGTTCAAAGTGCTTAAAGTTTTGAAGATCTGAAGATCACAAAGAGCTGAAGACTATTGTCATCAATTTTTTTTAAATCTTGAATCCATAGGGGGAGATTGTTAGTGCATAAAATGTATTCAAGATTTAGTGTTTAATGGTAAATAGTCAAAGCATTGTAAAAGTCAAAGTAGTGGCATTAAAGGTCAAAGTCAAGGCAATTAGAGTGGAAAGTCAATGTGTATAAATAGGATGTTATAATAGAATTAGAAAGTAAGTCATCCATACGTACATTGAGAGAGAATGGGCAAGATAGAGGGATGACAACCTAGAGAGAGAGTTTAGAGAGAGAAGGGGGATCTTAATTCCAATCTTGTATCTTTCTCCTCTTTAATGAAGAGTTCTTGAATTACACATTGTTACTTGATTAGATCTGGGATCACAGTTTTCTAGGACACCAACTTTCAAATATGTCCTAAAAACATTGTTTAAAACAATTAAAACTTTGGATGATCAAAAAGTTTTATGAATTTTTAGTTATAAGAAATTTTCACTCATAGAGCCTCTGTTGAGTTCAACAGAGCCTCAAAGCCTCTATGAATGCAAATTTTGTACTAAAGTTCTATCGATCATATCCAATGTATTTTCAAATATTTTGGTAAAGGTGCAAGCTTTGAAGAGACAAAAAGGCAGGTTTCAGACCACAAAGCTCATTCCACCACAGAGCTTCTGTCGATTCTGACACTTGGCTTTTTATGGAAATTCTGTACCATGCGGGTTATTTCTGAGAGTGACAGACATCTGGATGTAGAAACGCTTACGCGCTCAACATTAATGGGCCGTGCACGACGTCTAATCGTGTTCTGACACCTCTGACGTGGCAGATTTTCATTGGACGTGCATGCCACACGTTCCTCTGAAACGTAACCCCAGCTGTAAAACTCGAGTGCGGACCCCAAATGTTCATTGAATTCACTTTTACCGTGGAATTCCATACGTTTTCTACCCCACTATATAACCCCGTTTACCTCCATTCCTTTTTCCTTTACGAATTCACTACTCTTTTCTTCTCCGGCAAACCTTGCAAAACCTGCAACTTCTACATTTCTACTCCATTCTTTGAAGCAATTATAAATGGCTTCCACTTCCAACTCTCCGGCGAACTCCCCAGCCCATTCAGAGCACTCACAGAACCCAACAATGGCCGGAAATATAGAACAAGACAACTCAGGTGAATCGGTGGCCTTTACTCCGACAACCCACCTTTAAAACTTCCTGGAACACGAACACTTTAAACGTGTTCTTCCCCTGTAGCCCAATAATCACTACCTTGTTCTCTCAAGAACAGCATTTGGGGAAGAACATGCCATCTTATTAAACATTCTGGAAAACCACTACCTCTTTCCTCTGCTAACAAAGAACGTTAAAAGGATCCCTGCCAGATACCTCAACCAGTTCTGGCAGAGCTGCTTTTATGACCAAGACAATAGGCAAATCAAGGGCTACATTTCCAAACCTGGCCAATCTGAATACCTTGAAATCAAGTTCAACAGAACTATGTTCTCCCTTGAATTTGCCCTACCAACAAGAGGACTTCTAGGAATCAAGAAGTACGCAGAGGAGCCCTCGGATCAAGAACTCTGTGACTTTGCAGAGATGCTTGGCTACAACACCCAATTAAAGAAGAGGAATGATTTCAGAAGGAACAGGTTTCCCCTTCTGTGGAATACTCTCTTCTCCATTCTGAACAGGTGCCTGACTGGGAAAGTGGGTAGTCCAGATCAAACTTCTCATCAAATCATGGCAATCATGTACGGGGTGTACTATGATTTGCCTCTGGACTATGGCACCCTTATGCTGCAAGAGATTGTCAACACCATAGACCACATAATCTCCACTCAGAGGGCAAAAGGACCCACAACCAAAGATCTTCCCCCACTACAATATCAGAGGATCCTTGGGGTACTTCTAGAACCCCTACTCCTGATCGAAAAATGGCCAATGGAGGGACCCGTCGTGAAAACCTACCCTATGGCCAAGAACACCCCAACAGAGCGCTTGGAAGGATATAACTTCTGCAGACCTCTACCAAAGGCCCTTCTGGCATATGCTAGTGATGAGAACCTTAAGTTAGCATACATACGCGATCACAAGACTCCTGAACCGAGTCCTGTGACACCTCCACGTTTAGGAGCCCCTTTAGAAACTCAGGTAGTGGAGAGGATGAGCGATGCGGAGTGGGCAGTGGCCTTGGCAAAACACGAACAAGTACAGGAAAATTTCCATCTTCAGAGAAGCCAGCTAGAAACCTCTGCTCCCAAGAGAAAACCCTCTGCTACTCCTCCCAAGAAGAAAAAGGCCCTCAAAACAAAGAAAACTACAAAGGGCACGTCTACCAGTGTCGCACAATCCCAACAGTCCCCACCAGCTTAAACCGTGGTTGGATCTTCTGCACCTCCCCCTCCTCCTAAAGACAAAAAGAAGAAGAGAAAACACAAGTCTTCTGAGGAGGGTGCCCCCAAACCAAAAAGAAAGAAAAGCAAGAAGAAAACTGTTAGCCCCAAGTATCTGTTATGTAAAAGTATTGAAAATAGTTCAAGTCAGAAGACCAACAATGATCAGACAGAAGACTTGGAAGAAGTTCATCAAGAAGACCAACAGAGCTCAACAGAGCTCTGTCGAAGACTTCCAACAGAAGAACAAGTACTTAACAGAAGACCAACAGAGCTCTTTCAACAGAGCTCTGGTGAAGTGAAGACCTCTGTCAGCCTAAGTCTCGTAGGAAATCCGAAGTGTTAGACCCGTGTCCATACTTTCCACGTATGCCCTAAAGATTGGAGACACACTTTCTACGTGTCATTCCAGGATACAATAGTACACTGTCTATGCTTTTTCAGGGCTATATATAGTGAGGTAGTGGAACAAACAATAGTAAGCTTTAGGAAGAATATTTTCCACAATTGTTTAAGCACACACTGCTACAATCCCAAGCACTACTTCCGTACGATATTGTTGTCCTGTGAGATTTCCGAACACACTTGAACATGTTCTTGGTGTGATTCATTATCAATATACGAGCAACTTTTATATCTGATCTTGTTATCATTTTACTGTTCTATATTTGATTCTCACAGTTCATTTATCGTTTACACAATCACTCACTTTAATGGCTTTATTTAATATGCTTCCGCTGTCTATTTCTTTACCATTAACGTGATACAACGTGAATCTGGGAACCTACAATTGGTATCAGAGCTTCTTTAGTTTTCTTAAACCAAACGATCCAATCTACCAAGGTTGACTCACTGTTGTTGATTGTGTCTGTGTGCCTTTAAAAGCTTCATTATATACTCTGTTTTTACTGCTTCCTAGTCTAAACAAGCTTTCATAGCTCATATAACTGTGTTTAAAGCTTTCTAGTGTAGTTTAAACGTTTCTCTCAAAAGTTACTGTTCCATTGGTTACTGTTTAAACTCATCTTCTTGTTGAAACTCTTTTTGGAACAACTGTACTCTGTTTTTCTCAAAATGGCGAACAACGGTATAAATGCTATTTATACTGCTGGTTCTTTAACAAAACCTCCTACTCTTCTGAGAGATGAATATGCTCAGTGGAAGATCAGGATGGTTAACTTTTTCGATGGTATGGATAAAGACTTAATGCGATCTGTCACGGATGGACCATTCCAACCCATGGTTTTTGTTCCTCGTGTACCCGCAACAGGAACTACTGCTGAGATTCCAGCTCATTATGAGATTAAAACCACAGGTTTTACTGATGAGGAAAATCTAAAAATGGAAAATGATCTTAAAGCAGTTAGACTACTGATAATGGCCATTCCAAACGAAATATTTCAAGAACTAGATTCATGTGTTACTGCTAAGGAAATCTGGGATCAACTTCTTAACCAACTTGAGGGTGGTATCAAGACCCAAAAGAACAGAAGGACCCAATGTATAAATGAATACAACGATTTCAAAGCACTTCCTGAGGAAACCTTACAACAAACCTACAACAGATTTAATGTGTTGATCAACAAATGCAAAAAATGTGGGGTTGTTAGGTCGAAGGAAGATAACAATGTTCTGTTTTTGGAAAGTTTGAATGATGAATGGTTAAATCTGTCCATGTCTTTACAAGCTAACCAGGACTTAGATACATGGTCTCTAACAGATGTGTATGGCACTTTGGCCGCACAAGAGAAGGATGTTGTCAAACATAAAGGCAAATCCACCATTGCAGGTCCAATAGCCCTAGTTTTAGATTCTAAGAAAACCACAATAGAAAGGTCTAACAGAGAAAGTTCAAACAGAGAGAAAAAGAAAGAAAAGTCCGTTAAAAAGAAAGGAAAGAAAAGTTTGGTTGCAGAAAGTGAAACAGAGGAAAGCTCATCAGAGGATGATGAGATTCAAGCTTTTGCTCAATCTCTTGCTCTAATAACTCAACAATTTAACAAGAGATTTGGCAATAAGTTTGACAGAAGAGGTAGATTTGAGAGAGATGGAAAGGAAGACAGAAGAGGATATGATGCACCAGAACAGAGTAACAACAGAGTTACTACAGAGCAGAGACAACCACAAAACAGAAGAGAAAATCCACCAGCACAACAGAAGGCCGATGCTGCCCAACCCATCAATCAGAACGATGGACGCTGCTTCAGATGTGGCAAACCTGGCCACTTTTCAGTGAATTGTAGAGGCAAACTGGTAAAAGACCAGGACTATTACAAGAACAAATATAAGTACAACTACAGAGAGAGAAGTTATGTTGCTGAAATGGAGAACTGGGTTTCTGATTCATCTTCTGATGATGAACCAGAACAAGCCAACTTCTGTGGAGTTGCTGTGAACGATGAAAGTCTTGAAGATACTGTTGACTGGATGACCGGAGAACCAGAGATAACGAAGGGAACAACAGAAGAAGAAGATCTAGCTCATGCATTTGCTCTTACCACGACAGAGTCTGACAACAGAGCGTTGGAGACCACCAGACCCAGTGCCAAGGTATGTTCATCTGAATCCAAGTCTGACTCAGAGTTAGAAATGCATGTTTCTATGCTGAATGAGGAATTTCAACTTCTGAAACCAAAACTTTCTGAAGAAAAGGAGCTGAGAAAACTAGCTCAGAAGGATCTGTCCTTTTACAAGAGAGAGAAAACTCTCTTAGAACAAGAAAAGGAAGAAATCTTCAAAGAAAAATCTGAGCTAGAAATCTTGCAAAAAAGGAAAGAGAGTCTGTTTTCAGATAAGATTAAAGAATATGAAAATGCTTTGAAAAAGAAGTCTGAAGAAATGAAAAAGTATGAAACAGAGAGACTTAACTTTGTTGCTTTAACTGATTATTTTCAAAGAGAGAGGGAAGTTCTGCATCAATCCCTACAGAGAAAAGAAATTCAGATCAAAAAGTACCAGGATGCACAAGATGTGCACATCAAGATAAATTCACAGATGGATACGCAAGGTCTTGGTTTCTCTGACCTTGCTCCCTATGACGAAAGAAAGAAGACATCTCTGTCCTCTGCCTTTTGTGTTGGGAAAATCCAAGAGGACGTGATATCTGGTAATGCTGTTTTTAAAAGAACCAAAATCTCATACGCTTTCTCAAAACCAAGGCATCTTAACTTTAGGAACGTCAGCTATGACTCCTCTGATCATAAGAAGGTTTTAAAATCATCCTCAGAGTTTATTCTTGATCAAGGAAGAGCTAAAATCATACTTCCTAACTCTGTCAAGAACTTGGATACAAAAGAGATTTTTAACTTCAACTCATTCTTAGGACAGAAGTCTGTTACTTCTGTGACAGAGCCCTCTGTTGAAATACCACAGAGCACGCTAAATCCAGAAGCCCCAGCCTTCTCTCCTACCTCTGAATCTATAAGAACATCTTTCGAAGAGGATTTGTTGAAAGTTATCGAAGAAACTGCTGTTTTAGATTCCTTAAAACCCAAGTTGAGAAGGTTCAGAACTGTTAAGCCAAACATCTATGTTATACCTATCAAGCCTAATACCTCCAACAGAGCCGCCAGAGACTTTCTAGCCTCTGACTGTGACTCTGACTCCGAAGTAGATGAACAGATCTTTTGTGGTCAAAAGAAAATCTTACACAAGTTAAAGCAGATACCGATGGGATCCATTAATCTAAAAGAGGATGTTTCTTTCTTTAAGAAACAATCAAGATTTATACCGGTAACTGAGTTTAACAACAAAGGTTTCAATATTCTTGCTTCTAATGCAGTAGAAGTGGAGAAGAGAGAGAAAAACAAAAGTGTTTCTGTAAACCCAAATGTTCCTCTTGTATTCAAACCAGTAAAGTTCACACCAGAACAGAAGGGAAAATGGATAGCAAACAACAGATCTATTCCAAATTCTGGTGTAAATCAAAGAGGAAATTTTGTCTGGTCAAAAGAGTCAAATCCAAAGAACTTCATGTCAACAGAGTCTGTTTCAAAGAAACAAAATCAGGACAGATTGTATGCAAAGACATCTGGTCCTAAAACCTTTCAAAATCAAGCACCATTCAAACAGCTTTCTAATAAAAACAATGTGCATCAGTCATGCTCCATAAACTGCAATTGCATTCAGCTGTTACTTAAATTGCAAAACCATCTGAATGGTCCCCACTGTGTTCTGAATAAGTCGGTTCAAAAGAAAAATCTTAAGACTGTTCAGAATACACAGAGGAAAATCTCTGGCACACCATCTCAGTATGAAAAATCCCAAGGAAAGTCTGTTAATCCACCAAAGCCTAACAAGAAAGGACCCATTATGCAGTGGGTACCTAAAAGGAATTAATCTGTCTTGCAGAAACCTCATGTGCAGATCTGGTATTTGGATTCTGGATGCTCCAGGCACATGACGGGGAATAAGGAGCTGTTAACTTCTTTTAAGAACAAGATGGGAAGTGCAGTAACCTTCGGAGGAGACAATGGCGGACAGATTAAGGGTTATGGTACTTTAGTAAATGGTGATGTTTCAGTTTCTGAGGTTGCTTATGTTGAAGGATTAAACCATAATCTTCTCAGTATAAGTCAACTCTGTGATCACGGGTTCGACGTCAATTTCAGGAAGAAGTATTGTTCATTGTTACTTTCAGAGTCTGGTCAAGAACTTTTAAGAGCCGATAGAAAAGGCAATCTTTATAAGATGAATTTTAAACCAAACCAAAACTCTACAACAGAGAAACTCTGTTTAGTGTCTTTGAAAAATGAAGATGCCTGCCTCTGGCATAAAAGATTTGCCCATTTGAACTTTCAAAATCTTGATAAGCTCGTGAAACTAAAGTTAGTAAAAGGACTTCCTTCTCTGAAGTTTGACAAAGACCATCTCTGTTCTGCTTGTGAGCTGGGTAAGATGAAAAGATCTTCACACAGAACAAAGAGTGATCATAGTTGTCCCAGACCTTTGCATATGCTTCATGTGGATCTCTGTGGTCCAATCTCTGTGCAAAGTCTGTCGGGCAAGAAGTATATTCTTGTTTTAATTGATGAATTTTCTCGATATACCTGGATTGAGTTCATCAGAGTAAAATCTGATGTCCCAGAGATTCTGATAAGTTTGTTGAAAAGGATACAGGTTCTGTTAGATCTGAAGGTACAGAAGTTGAGAAGTGATAATGGGACAGAATTCAAGAATGCCAAAATTGATGCCTACCTAACAGAGGAAGGTATTTCCCAAAACTTCTCAGCAGCAAGAACTCCACAACAAAATGGAGTTGTGGAGAGAAAGAATAGAACTCTGGTAGAAGCCGCCAGAACCATGTTAGCTGGCTCTGTCCTTCCAATGAACTTCTGGGCAGAAGCAGTCTCAACAGCATGTTTTACCCAAAACAGAGCTGTAATAGTGAAAAGATTTAAGAAGACTCCTTATGAACTCATCAACAACAGAAGACCAAATGTGAAATTCTTTCATGTTTTTGGCTGCAAATGTTACATATTGAATGACAGAGATCAACTGGGAAAGTTTGATAAGAAAGCAGACGAAGGAATCTTTATTGGTTATTCCTTAACCTCTAAAGCCTACAGAGTCTACAACTCCAGATGTCGGGTCATTCAAGAAAGTGTAAATGTGTCCTTTGATGAAAGTACATCAAGATTCTCTGATCGAAAATCAACAGAGGGGACACATACAGAGTAGAAGAAGACAAGTTCTTCAAAGACAAGGGAAGAAGATATAAATCTTATGTTCAACGACTTTTTCAATGATGATGATTCCTCTGATAACGTCAACAGAGGAGATCAAGCTCAGAACTCAACAGAACAAAATCTGACAGGTACAACTCTTACTAGCCCCTCAAATATTTCATCATCTACTTCTCTGTCTACAGGAGTGATTCAGAGAAATGAGGAACCACATCAGAGCGAGAGAGAGAACCTGAACAAGAGCCATCATCACCTCTGCTGACTAATATTGGCAGAAACCCCTTATTTGAAAGTCCATCTTCACAAAGCCCTGTTAATAACTCTCAGAGCAATGAGGCCACTCTTCAGAGCTGTGTGCCACAGAGCCCTGGTCCCAACCTACAGAGCTCTGACGCTGAAGTTTGTCTTTTCCCATCAGAAGCACAAACCTCACCTATTGTCTATGCTCCCATGACGCGATGGACAAAGGATCACCCTCATCATATGATTATTGGTGCTGCTGAAGATGGTGTGAAGACTAGATCGGCCACAATCAATGAAGCTTTCTTTGTAAACTTTTTAAGCATGATTGAGCCGAAGAAGGTTTCTGAAGCCCTAGAGGACCCAAATTGGATCGAAGCTATGCAAGAAAAGCTTCTGGAATTCGAAAGAAATAAAGTCTGGTCCTTGGTTCCATTCCCAAAAGGCAAAGCGGCCATTGGAACCAAGTGGGTGTTTAGAAACAAAAAGGATGAAGATGGGATAATCATCAGAAACAAAGCCCGTCTGGTTGCAAAGGGATACAGACAGGAAGAAGGCATTGATTATGACGAAACCTTTGCTCCTGTGGCTAGGCTAGAAGCCATCAGAATCTTTTTAGCCTATGTTGCTCATAAGGGTTTCAAGGTCTACCAAATGGACGTCAAGTCTGCCTTTCTGAATGGCAAACTACAAGAGGAAGTTTATGTCCAGCAACCACCTGGTTTTGAATGTTCTGAGTTTCCAGACCATGTCTATAAGTTAGACAAAGCTCTCTACGGCCTTAAGCAAGCTCCCAGAGCATGGTATGAAACTTTGTCCAAATTTTTGTTGATCAATCACTTCGAGAAAGGTACCGTCGATAAAACTCTATTCTTTAGGAGGTATAAGAATGATATACTTCTGGTACAAATATATGTTGATGATATTATTTTCGGGTCTACACGGCAAGAGTATTGTGGCAAGTTTGAGAGTTTAATGAAAAGTGAATTTAAAATGAGCATGATGGGAGAACTTTCGTTCTTCCTTGGTTTACAAGTTAAACAATCTGATAGAGGGGCTTTTATAAGTCAGTCCAAGTACATCTCTGACATGTTGAAGAAATATAAGCTCAATGATTCAAAACCTATGAAAACTCCTATTGCCACTGGAGTTAAACTTGACTTAGATCTTAAGGGTGAACCAACAGATGTCAAGCACTACAGAGACATGATAGGGTCACTTTTGTACTTAACTGCCAGCAAACCTGATATAATGTTTGCAACCTGTCTCTGTGCCAGATTTCAGGCTAATCCAACAGAAACTCATTTAACTGCTGTCAAACGTATTTTTAAATATCCGAAAGGGACTCAATTTTTGGGTCTCTGGTATCCTCTTAACTATGGTTTCGTGCTTGTAGCATATACAGATTCAGACTATGGAGGATGCAAGAATGACAGAAAGAGTACTTCTGGTAGCTGCTAACTGCTTGGAGATAAGTTGGTGAGTTGGACATCCAAGAAACAGAACTGTGTCTCATCTTCTACAGCAGAAGCAGAATATGTTGCTGCTGCTAGCTGTTGCTCTCAAGTGATCTGGATGAAAACTCAACTCAAAGATTATGGTTTGGAGTATGGTAAAATTCCAATTCTATGTGACTCCAAGAGTGCCATTGCCATAACTGCAAATCCAGTTCAGCACTCAAAGACTAAGCACGTCGACATAAGGTATCACTTCATAAAGGATCATGTTGAAAAAGGGACTATTGAAATGTACTTTGTTTCAACAGACTTCTAGCTTGCTGACTTGTTTACAAAAGCCCTTGATGAAAGGAGATTTAACTTCTTAATCAGCAAACTGGGTATGCTGAACTTGTCCTCCTAACTCTGTTCAAAATCAACAGAGGCTCTGATGTTCCTACCATAGCTCTGTCAAATAGTTGGGTAGGCTAGTTCAACAGAACTCTATTGTTCACCAGAATTCTGTCACGCATACTTTTTCATCTCTTTGAACATTCTGATTGTATATAAAGTATTGTCTGTACAAAGTTTTTTTTCAAGCTCAATTTTCTAGGGGGAGCTTAAAAAAAATTGCATGGTTTTAGGGGGAGCAAGTTAGAACTTAATTTTTCAAATCAAAATAGACTTTGCTTGATCATTGCAGTCAAATATTTTTGAAGGAGGAAGGAAAATCTGTTCTGATGAAATCCTTTGATAATGTCAAGAACTTGCCAGAACTCTAACATCTCACCAGATCCTCTGTTGCTTCTCATCAGAGCTCTGTTGTTTGTCTAAAGATCTGTCTGTTCCTTTCCTTCCACATCAGAACGGAATTTTAAATGTTTTAAAGGTAAAGATGCAACATCTTGGGCTAATAAGAAATGAAGAGTTCACTCAACAGAGGCAACTTAACAAAGCTCCATCAGAGCTCTGTTAGTTTGTTCTGCCGCATCATCAGAACACGTCATCAGAGACGCGTGTCACTCTTTGAACGTCAACAACATGTCACCCGCACATCTCTATCCGTGATGGTTTACTTGCACGAAAGTTGTCAGACATAAATCCACGTGGCAATCTCTGATTGAAAGATCAACCGTCAGTTGTTCGCACGTTCTTACTGTAGCGGCCGTTCCACTATTCAAAACTCAAGTACCTACAGTACCTATGATCGTGATCCAGCCATTCATTCTTCATATAAATACCCATTTCCTTTAAACCATTTCATCTCTTACGATTTCTGAGTATTCAAATTTTTTGATCAATCTTTCCCTCCTTACTCAAACCTTCAAGAACCCTAACCTGCAACAATGGAACAACAACAACATTCTGCCGATTCAAGCAGAATAGGCCTTGTTGATCACATCAATATTCTTCCATACAAACTTGCAGAAAACAATCACCGATTAGATCCAAACCCTAGCCTTTACTTACCCCAATACCACATTCTTCTAGAGTTCTTCAGGAACTCTGAAATCTTCAAAGCC